>CM042015.1:91083249-91085749 GCA_023525715.1 Cichorium intybus | reverse complement strand
CAAAGAAAAAGGTCACTTTAGAAGCCAATGCCCAAAACCACAAGCTGAAAAGAAAAAAGTAAACAATGTATCCTCTGAAGATTCGGAAGATTATCTCATATGTTGCGTTGAGAATTCGGCAGAATCCTGGATTATGGATTCAGGTGCTTCTTTCCATGCCGTCTCATGCCCAGATATGGTCAAGAACCTACAAACAGGTGCTCTTGGAAAAGTTCGTTTAGCTGATGATCAAGTGCTTGATATTACGGGTATGGGAGACGTAGATTTGAAGACCTCCTTAGGAACCACGTGGACATTAAAAGATGTCAGGGTTATTCCAAACTTAAGGAGAAAGTTGATCTCAGTTGGTAAGTTGGATGATGAAGGGTTTGATGTTCACTTTGGGGGTGGACAATGGAAAGTGATCAAAGGCAACTTGGTGATTGCCAAAGGAAAGAAGAAAGGCACTCTATACATGGTAGAGATACCTAGTGATGGTGTTCATGCCGTAACCACAAATCCGAGTCCATCTAATTTATGGCACCAACGACTCGGACACATGAGCAATAAGGGATTGAAGATGTTGGCTCAGAAAGGGAAGTTTCCAGACTTGAAGAAAGTTGAAACAGAATTCTGTGAATCTTGTGTTCTCGGGAAACAAAAGCGGGTTACTTTTGTAAAGACGGGGAAGACACCGAAAGCTCAGAAGTTGGAGCTTGTTCACTCGGATGTATTTGGACCAACACCAGTTTCATCTCTAGGAGGCAAAAACTACTATGTAACATTTATCGATGATTCAACACGCAAGGTATGGGTCTATTTTCTTAAAAATAAATCTGATGTATTTGATACTTTTAAGATATGGAAATCTGCTGTTGAAAATGAAACTGATTTGAAGGTAAAATGCCTGAAGTCGGATAATGGTGGTGAATACATAAGCAAGGAGTTTGTTGACTACTGTGCCAAGCAAGGGATAAAGATGATCAAGACAGTCCCAGGAACCCCTCAGCAGAATGGTGTAACTGAGAGAATGAATAGAACTCTGAATGAAAGGGCTAGAAGTATGAGGTTAAATGCCGGTTTACCTAAGACATTCTGGGCTGATGCAGTTAACACTGCAGCCTACTTGATCAACCGTTCACCGTGTGTTCCCTTGGATCTTAAATTGCCGGAGGAAATGTGGCAAGGGAAGGAAGTAAGTCTCAAACACCTAAAAGTCTTTGGTTGTACTGCTTACAATTTGTTAAAAGATGGTGACAGGGATAAAATTGATTCAAAGACCAAGAAGTGCACATTCATTGGTTATGGGTCAGATGAAATGGGTTACAGGCTTTGGGATAGTGAAAGCAGAAAGATAATCCGAAGCAAGAATGTCACCTTTAACGAAGCCGAGTTATACAAAGACATGAACAACAAAAGTCCAGAAGTCCAAAAGGAGTACGTTGAATATGAAGGTGGTGAAAAGAAGAAAGAAGCTTCAGTTGAAATCCCTGAATCTGGGGATGATTCAACTGACAGTGGGAGCTCAGAGGATGATTCTAGAAATGACTCTGAAGATGAAGAAACCAGCCCTCCAGCTCCAGAGTCCCCAGCCACACCTCAAGTTCAACCAAGAAGATCTTCCAGAGTCATTAGACCACCACAAAGATACTCACCATCTGTCAACTACATTCTTTTGACAGAAAATGGTGAACCCCAGTGTTACTCTGAAGCTAAGAGGTTGAAAGATTCATTGCAGTAGGAGCTAGCAATGAAAGATGAAATGAAGTCGCTTGAGAAGAACAAGACCTGGCACTTAACAAAGCTTCCAGCTGGGAAGAAGGCTCTTCAGAACAAATGGGTTTTCAGGGTCAAGGATGAACATGATGGTACCAAACGGTACAAAGCAAGATTAGTAGTCAAGGGCTTTCAACAGAAAGAGGGAATCGATTTCAATGAAATATTCTCTCCAGTAGTGAACATGACCACTGTCAGACTTGTTCTCAGTATTGTAGCAGCAGAAGGTTTGCATCTAGAGCAGCTAGATGTCAAGACAGCTTTTCTACATGGTGACCTAGATGAAGAAATTTACATGACACAACCTGAGGGTTTTCAGATTAAAGGAAAAGAAAACTTGGTGTGTAAATTGAAGAAGAGCTTGTATGGTCTGAAGCAAGCACCAAGACAATGGTATTTGAAGTTTGATAACTTCATGAGAAGAGTTGGTTACAAGAGATGTGACAATGACCATTGTTGTTACATCAAGAAGTTTAAGGGCTCTTATATCATTCTACTACTCTATGTAGATGATATATTGATTGCAGGCTCAGACATGACAGAGATCAAGAAGTTAAAGAAGCAAATGTCTGAAGAATTCGAGATGAAAGACTTGGGAGCTGCAAACCAAATACTCGGGATGAGTATTTTCAGAAACAAAGAAGATGGCTCTTTGACACTCTCTCAAGAGAAATACATTGAGAAAGTATTAGAGAAATTCAGCCTTAAAGATGCCAAGATCAGAAGCACACCTTTGGGAAGTCAC
>CM042015.1:90935749-91080749 GCA_023525715.1 Cichorium intybus | reverse complement strand
GATCAAACCACGTAACTGTTTTCTAGCTAGTAAATATGTAAGCAAATTCTATATTCGAATTAAGAACTTTATTCGTTTTAGTTAGGCTCTATCGTACAAACAAGTCCAACCAAAGTGGTTCTGTCTACTTTTATAGTCAAAAATGAAAAGTTTGCAATTTTCAAACAGAATATAAATCATAGCATTGATCTTTGCAGAAGAAGATGTAGTACTAACCATATTTTGATGGGTTTCGTATGATGTTTTGAATGACACCATAAATGTCAACAAAGGCAGTTTGCATCTGTAATGTTGCATTGAGTGCCGATAACTTTGCCTTCATCAAATAGTTGAAAGAGAAAGCCACTTGATTCATTTCTTCGTCGCATTTAGTAATGTTCTTTAATGTCTTTATCATAGGCATGCATCCGAATGGCTCCATCCCGACAACCGCCAATAGCCTTACTCCTAGTGACTGCATTTCCTAGAGTTTCCAAAAACGAAAGATAGTAATGACTATTATTTAATGAGTTATTTGCCAAGATTTTATCATTCTTTAAAGCGTATTTTTAAGCGCTGCTTTAACAATGCAAACTGCAAGATATAGCTCAAATCTTAGTATGAATTATGTAGAAGGTAATGATCAAATTAATTGTCTATTTATGCTTTTAAAAAAGACACAGACTTTTTTATTAATTTATTTTCTATTCGGTTATGTACATATAATTATAAGTAAAATTTTCAAGTAAATCATGAGTACGAGAGAAGCATCGTTGATTTATAGTGTAAGGATCAAATCATCGATTTACAGGGTAAGGATCAAATCATCTTAAAGCCCCTCAATAAAATGAAAGTGTTTCAAGAAATCCTTTTATGGTTGTTACAAAAAAAGCATACTATGTTAAGTTGAAAAAATCACTTACTTGATATGAAAATAGAGTTTGAAGAGGATAATGAAAGAAAAGAAGTCAGAGTTAGAAGCAATGATAAAAGATATTGATGATCAAACAACAAAATAGGTGAAAACATTATGTTGAAGCTTATAAGAAAACTATCTCTTGGAGTTTGCAAGTTTCTAACATGATTTATTGTTTAACTTTAGTAAAAGGTGTGGTCTTGTCACTCATTATTCATATTTTTGTCATGCCATTTGAATTATTAATCATTATAAAGGGATTTGTTTGAATTCGTCGCTATGTGGCTTCTAGGTCAAAATCATTGGAAGTGCAGTGGAAGTTTTTGTATATGTTGCTATGTGGCTTCAAATTTGACCTAGTCACAAATTATCGTTTATGTATTGGCGCTACTTTGCTTCGGAATATATAGAATAGAGAGTGGCATTTTCCAAAGATGACCAAATCAAACAATCATATTATACATGAAATAGTGCATGCAGATTTCAATACTTTTGTGATTGTAATTGATTGCTTTTGTATTGATCACTACGTTTTAGGTTGCTATTTTGAGTTTGGACATATATGTCAAAGTAAACTATAATATTATTTACGAATGTCATTTATGCAATTATATAAAATAATTAGTAACGGAAATTAATTGTATTGTATTGCATGAAACAAAATTATTACAAATCCAATAAAAATATTTTGCATATAAAAGAAGTATTTATAGACCCAAAAATGTTGTGTTACCATTAAAGATTTCAAAAAGGTGTACTAGATTAGGGTAATAAAAAAGTCGTGTTACTACTTACCATTCGTATCAAATGCCTAGATTTCTCGCTTCCCTTTTGGTAGTTGCTTAAAATAGAAAGGGAAAATGACTTATAAGGGTAATTATGTTTCAAAACTGTTCAAAAAAACACCATCCAAGTTTGGTCTGTTCAAAAAACACCATCCAAGTAAGACCTTTGTACAAAAAACACCATCCAAGTAAGGCTTTTGTACAAAAAAACACCAACGAACTACATGTTTTGTTCAAATTTTACCCGATAGTAACCGGCTCTTGCAGGTTAAAGGATGACTTGGTCTAATATTTAGTGATATGACATAATAACAGATGAACAGTTTAACCTGCAAGAGCCGGTTACCATCGGGTAAAATTTAAACAAAACATGTAGTTTGTTGGTGTTTTTTGTACAAAGGCCTTACTTGGATGATGTTTTTTGTACAAAGGCTTTACTTGGATGGTGTTTTTTGAACAAACCAAACTTGGATGGTGTTTTTTGAACATTTTTGAAACATAATTACCCTTATAAGTCATTTTCCCAAATAGAAACTAAGAATATTGACGTTTTACCTTTATGTATGTTTCCATGCTATTGATCAAGAAACGTTGGTATTGGGAGATGGTAAACCTCTTAGATCGAGTAGGATCAAAGTAGTAATTTTGTAAAAAAAATCATTTGTGCCCATACACAAGAGGAACATAGCATTCGAAACAATCCTGTGAGAACCTTCTTCTCCAACAAGCTTTCTTAAACGAGTCTTATACTCTTTAAAGTAGTCCAATTGCTTTCGAAGAGATATAACATTCTACATTAAGAAAAAAAGATCAGGTTAATAATAATTCATTTGCTATATGAAATTCGTAGGAATTTCTTTTAGACATCTCATGATAATCGTGTTAAGATCAACACTTATGGAAACAATACTTATGACATCTCAATAGAATAAGGATAGACGCAATGATCTTGAAATCAAACTAAAAACATGATTAAAATTGTTAATAACTTATAAACTAAGGACTTACATGAACTTTAGTAGTTTGTTTTACTCCCATTATTATAATTAATGTTTAAAAGAAAACATTTTATTTTTTTTATTTTTTAGTTATATATCGATATGTAAACCACCTTTACCAATTTAAAAATAATAAAATTGGACATTTTAGTACTCTTTGTATATATGTGTGTATGTGTGTGTGTGAAAACGGCTTCTTCATTTCTTCATATTAACAAAATAACATTGTTTAGAGCTGATGACGCAAAATCCCATAAATATTTTTTAATCAAAACGATCGATCGATCGTATCATACCACTTTTAGCAAAATATGGTATAAACGGCTTCACCAACAAATTCTTGTCTCCAGAAGAAAATGCTATATGGCTCATTAGATTCTACTCATTCTAGCTATCTCAAATAGAACAGAGTTGATGAATAGCTAAATTGTAAAGCTAGTCTCTCTATTTATTTGTGGCTATTTTTATTTGAGATCATACGAGATATATGCTATTAATTTTGATCTAACGAATTTAATATATATATATATATATATATATATATATATATATATATATATATATATATATATATATATATATATACTAGTTGTGAAACCCGTGTATTACACGAGATGATAGAAAAAATTATTAATTAAGAATATCTAAACATTAATAATTTTACATAAGAAATTTGTTTGTGTATCGTGACATTTTGCTTTTGAGTTTTACTATTACGACTTTGTATTTTGATAAATATAATTGATTATGAGAATGTTACCGATACTAAAATTAAATTCAATATTATGATTGGAATCGTTCTTCAAAGTATTATGACATCAATTATCTCTCTATTGTCTCCCAAATCATTCTACACATTAACAAATAATATGATATTAAAAAACAATTAATTTTGAAATTGAATGATAACAATTAATTCTGAAATTGAATGATAATTAAACCGATTATTAAGGAGTTAGAAACGTTTCAAACCAATTAGTTTTTTAAGAAATTTAAAATTATGAGAAAATGACATGTGGCAAATTCAATGAGGAGATGACATGTGGCTTTGAGTTATTTATTTATTAGGATAGGATATATATATATATATATATATATATATATATATATATATATATATATATATATATATATATATATATATATATATATATATATATAGGGTAAAGTTCAATTGAGAACCTAAAAAAGCCTAGGAACCTAAGAACCCATTTTATGAACTTTTTTTCTACACAATATTTTTCAAAAAAAAATATACCAAAATTTTTGTTATGATGCGTCTAGAAGATTTAAAAAAAAAATTCAAAAAAAAATCATTTTTTTAATTTTTTTTTCATATGAGTTTAGGGTTTAGAGTTTAGGGTTTAGGGTTTAGGTTTAGGGTTTAGGTTTAGGGTTTAGGGTTTAGGGTTTAGAAATCTCTTAGACGCTTTAAATAAAAAAATTGGATGCAAAAAAAAATCATTTATTATTATTATTTTTTCATATGGGTTTAGGGTTTATGGTTTAGGGTTTAGGTTTAGGGTTTAGGGTTTAGGGTTTAGGGTTTAGGGTTTAAGTTTAGGGTTTAGGGTTTAGGGTTTAGGGTTTAGGGTTTAGGGTTTAAGGTTTAGAAATCTTTTAGACGCTTTAAATAAAAAAATTGGATGCAATTTTTTTTGAAAAATATTGTGTATAAAAAAAGTTCCTAGGTTCCTAGGGTTTTTTAGGTTCTCTCATGATCTCGACCCTATATATATATATATATATATATATATATATATATATATATATATATATATATATCTTATCCTAATAAATAAGTAACTCAAAGCCACATGTCATCACCATATTCATTTGGCCACATGTTATTTTCTCATAATTTTGAATTCCTTTAAAAAAATAAATTTTGTTTCATATTTTCTATTATCTCCTTAATGTTCTGTTTCAGCAATTATTTTCTAACGATGATTCAGGTGGGTGGAGTTATAGATCCTGTAGTTTCTCATCCGTTTCCACTTTCCTCTCCTTCTCAATTTTAATACCTTCTCTCTGATCGGTTTAATTATCCATTCAAATTCAAATCTTCATTCTCAATACGTTTCTGATTTCTTTTTCTTCTCAATTGCAACCCGCCTCTTTCAAACGCCACCACTTAATCAACCTTGAAGGCTTGAACTGCTACAAGCGACTCCACAACCCTTCTCCTCCACCATTGCATCCGTCTTGTAAGTACATTTCCTTTCTCATCGGCTCTACCTTTTCTCATCACATAATTGTCTCCCTCCTCACGACAATGAAGGTAAAAAGCCCGAATTTCTTCGAAAACAAAGTGACTACCACCTCCTTTGCTCTCTCTAGTTTTTTTTTTTTTTGCGATGAACCATAATTTCATTCTTCCAGTTTTTATATGGAGCCGTGAAGGGGGTTATTCACATCAACAAATGAAGACGCTATGTGTTTCTTAATAGGCAATCGATCGCTTGCTACCAGTTTCCCCTTCCCACCATATCGATGAACAGGGTAATTCATATTCTTTTTTATTAATCAATTTCGACTCATTATGTATCTTAATTTAAATTTTTTGACAGGCTTACACAAGGGCAGACTTGTGGATGCGTTTCAGGTTTGTTATTAGTCGGATGTCATCATCGTATACCTCACATTCAAGTTCAGCTGTTTGTTTGGTAATTTATAGATTTTTATTACAAATTTTCTTCATAAGGTTGATTCTTATAAGGATAAGTCATCGTGGATTGAGTTCTCTCTTGGGATTGACGCTGGTTCTTCACAGCAATTGTCCAGGTTTTCTATCCTATTCGACTTTTTTTTGGTAATATTGAACTCCAGATCGGAATTTGAGGTGGGGTTTTGGTCTGATTGTGTGTTTCTGTAAGATTTAAGCTTTTTTTGTTGCTTACACTCGTAATCATGTCTCCAATTTCGGGATTTTATATTAAAATTTGGAACTTCGGGTCGAGATTTCAGGTAGGGTTTCTGGTATTGCGTACTTTTTGTAAGATTTGTGTGGTTCTCATTCTTGAAATGACAATAATCACTTTAAGGATAGATGTTGAGACACCCCTTTCACTTGGATTTTGTATGTTATTTGCTTGAAATGATTATGGGGTTTTGGTAGTTTTTAAGCTAAGTTAATTATGTTCAAGCTTTATTTGATGGTCAGATTTAGGTTCTGGTTTTGGTTTTCGTTTTTAATTGATTTGAATATAACATCTGGTTTTTGGGTGTTGTTATAGGTAGGGGTGAATCGAATACAAAACTTGGCTTGCTAGATATCGATCACACCAAGGAACGAAAGGTGTAGAATTGAAGTTTGCCAAAGCATAAGGCTGTAGAAAACCAGGTAAGAAGAAATATTGTTCCCTTTCTGCAAATCATTTGGATTCAACTCTTCAAGGTTAGATCGAATCAGGTTGCAATTTTTCGTTCCATATTCTGGTTTTTGGAGGTGAGAGAATTTGGATTCAAGGTTAGCCTCGAGGCACGTGAAGTATTTCGCCCGAGTCACATCTATAACAGGTGCTCTCTATCCACTTCCAAAAGAAGAAAGGAGAGCTGGCATTAAGAGGTATCTTTCTGTTGTTTCTATATAGTATGAATGTTATTGGTCATTAATCTTATAAATGATGAGTACAGGGAGTTGGAAAAAATTCAGTTGCCTGGAAATGATTGTTATCTACCTACAGCTCCTAATAAGCTTGACAGGGGTATTCAGGTCAATAGTGGAATCCCTTTACAGTCAGCAGCAAAAGTCCCTATTATGATCACTTTTGACGTGGTTGATCGAGATGGGGATCCAAGAGATATAAAACACCAAGGTTGTATTTTCAAGGTAAGTGTTAGAGTAATTTACCTATTAATTAAGTCCCTGAGTATGTTTGATTTTTGTAGGAACTTTATGTTGACCATGTTTTTAGATGAATATATTAAGTATGATACTGTCCTTCCTGTGAATAGGACTTGAGGGTAATTGGTTTGTGGGATTTAGTCGGAATCGGAATTCAATTCCGTTCCACTTTGGCGCTGGGTTGTAATTAGTATGAAATTTAATTTCTTTGGAATTTAGAAAATCTCACAAATGAGTACTAAAATATCCTATCTAAATCCCAAAAGTTTATGTTGATATTGTTTATGATCCCTAAATAATTTTTATATCCTATAAAAACTTTGTTTTTGCAAAAAAGGCTTATTATCTATCAATGATGTTATAGATGGTAGGTTTTACTAATTTACCTATAAATAAGTTGATTTTGATTGTATTTTCTGTAAAAATTGTTTATCTTATAAAAACTCTATTTTGAAAAAATAAAATTTACTTTATCAACAAATTTTAGTCTGAAATAGGCTTCCAGTAATATATGTTTATATATAGTTTCAAAGAAGAAAAAAAATCAATTAAGGCTTTTTAAATGTGTTTATAGAAAAAAAAATCAATAAGTTCGTATTGCCAATTTGACTAAGGAGAAGGGCACTCCTTCGCTCGATTCACAGATTGGTCCGACTCGTAATTCACTTCTGACCCCGTGTTCGATAAATTCTTAGATGTATTTAGTATTTACATTCCAAACGTTTGATATATCTATGTTGTACAGGTATGTGATTAATTAATTAGCTCAAATAGCAAGTTAATCTTATTAACTTGGATTTTATTGATTTTTATAGCATGTACTGGATCGCGGAAAGCCACATGAACGAACATTTACTATAAATCAATTAACTGGTCCAATAGTTCAAATGAGTCAACAAAAATGTTGTTGAAAAGTGTTTGACTTTCGGTACACCTGAGCAAAGCCAGATCCTGGTCACCGAGATGCTAGACTCCACTGACGAAAATGAACCACTCCTGGTTCGTGTAACTATAAAAATTTAAACAAGCGTTAAAATGGTGCCTTAAATTCATTTTTATATTTATTTGTGGGTGTTTTGTCATGTTAGGTGATGATGAAGGATCAATAGGCATATTACGTTGTTCAGAAGGTTCTGGAAACATGTGATGATCAACAACTTGAACTGATTCTTAATTGTATTAAAGTTCATTTGAATGCATTAAAGAAATATACTTATGGGAAACATATAGTTGCCCATGTTTAGAAACTTCGTTGCTGCTGGAGGTACATTATTAAGTTTCATCTTTATTTTTTTTATCGGGTCAAAGGAATTACTTTTTGAAGATGGAAATCAATAAGAATTCTTTCAAAATTAAAACAATTAAAGATGATTTTACATTAGGGTCAAATAAGGCCTTGTGTTTAGGTGTTTTTTTTTTTTGAATTACGGTCTTTATTTGATGTTTTCACTTTTCATAACAGTTTTGATCCCTATCTCATGTAAAATGACAAATTTGCCCCTGATGGTAATAGAATAATTATATAAAAATTAATTAACTGAGATATGCTCTATCTTTTCTAATAGCAGAAAAAACCTCCAATCTTCAATCAACTGCTATGCCCTATGAATTTCCATCATAAGATTGTTATGTTCAAATATCATCATATAACCAAGTGTTGTATCCGCATAAAGAAAGAATGAAGCTTGCACAACTGGACTAAAACACTACCCTTTGACTCCTTACGACTTCTACTTGTTATTTGTAATTATTAATATTTAATAATTTTTTTTACATCATCCCGTGTAATACACGGGTCTTACAACTAGTATATATATATATATATATATATATATATATATATATATATATATATATATATATATATATATATATATATATATATATATATATATATATATATCATGCGTAAATTTATATCATTTCAGATGCTTTCCCCAAAAAATCATATTGTTATTGAAACGTCTTATATCACTCAAATGCTATAAATCTCTTTGAGATCTATATTAATACTATATTATGTGATAAATGATAACCTATATGATTTACATGTACAAATCCAGGTCCGGCCTATAGGAGGTTCAAATTGTGCTATTGAACAGAAAAAGATAACTAACTTTTGATATTTTAAAATTTTTTAAAAAGAGTTTGTTGTTTTTCTAATACAACTATAGCATATAAATATTATTGACCATTCCTATTACTGTTACATATGCTGAAAGAAAAGCTTCTAATTTGAAGTTATTGAAGTCCTACTTACGAACTATCATGATAGAAGAACGAATTAATGGATTGACATTGATGGCTATTGAGAACAACCTATTGAATAACATTGTTTATGAAGATGTAATTGAAAAGTTTATCTCAAGGATTACTAGAATGATAATATTATTTAAGTAGAAGCAAGTGTATTTTTGTTTTATATTTTAAATTAAAATTTGTCTAATAAGTATATCAACAATATATTAAATAAACATTACGTTTCAAACTTTTTGTATCTAGTAGAATTTGCAAGTTCTGTGCCTATATTGCATTAAGATTTTACATTAAAACAATTTAAGAAATTCTATGTATTAATTAACTTACTTTCAGCAACATTTTGTCTATTTGACAATTTTTGTTTAACTAAGCTCTATAAGCTTTTTTGCTATCACTATTTTCACTTATTAAAAGACACGTTATCACCAAATCAACATATATGTCCATAAAAAACAAAGGAAACTTCCATGTCTAGCTTTAAATGTCAAAGCATGCCACTTACAGTGATATTTGCTGTGAAATCATCATAACCAGAACCACCTGATGCAAAACGAACACTATGTAACAGATCTTCTTCCATCAGGTTACGATCCAAATATGCTTTGATTATTTTTCTGTAACCTAAAGCTGTAGCTGCTCACACACAAACTAACAAGTCACCAATGCAGGATTCAGCAAAGGAGATTAGCTTACAAAACTTATTAATAGTACATGGCACCTTCAACAACAATCAGTGCATGTTTATTTGGTGATTCAGTCATGCATTTTTAAAATTATATCAAAAGTTACCAACGAAATCAGTGGAGAGTCTGCCATTGGTGAACCTTCCCGTTGGTTTGGAATGACCGAAATCTTTCCCGTAAGGCAGGAAGTTGCCTTTATGCCATGTGTTTGGAAGATGGTTGTTATTACCAGGATCAACACCCGAATCACCAAACACCAGCAAGGATGTGACATTATACTTGGCTGCAAGGATCCTAAGCTTCTGGGCACTACCCAAGGCACGTGCATTACATGTGACCACAGCCGTGAACAGGAACATCACTATTATTGGATTAACGGTTATATGTTTAATTTTCAGTCGATGAAAATACATCAAGAATATTTTTTTAGATAGAACGAAAAATGTGATTGGGATGTGTTCCATATACAGATATCTCCATCGATTTTATAGACATGCCATTTAATTTTGGTAGCTCCGAGCATTGAATTGCAAGCCTGGTAAAGGATTGGGCATCAGCCGCATCATCGTGTTGTAATTACAGATAAAAGTAAGACTATATCAAAGAGGAAGGTTTAAACATGGTTTTCTATCTGTAATTGGATTTGACTTTTAAAAAGGGTACAAGTGAGTAGTTATATAGCTCATAACAAAGTTTTGAACTTAAACAGGCTACCAACGGCCATCTTAAATAAATTTTCTCTAGTGCGACATTTGTGTATGTGGATATCTCATTTAAAGGGTCTTACATTGAAAATTATTTTAGCACCATGCTATATCATATTTCTTCAAATTAAAGTGTGAACTATTGGAAAATTATTTTTAAAAATATTCTCTTTTGAAGTCTCACTAATACAGTTAGTGGAAGACTTTTTTTAAGTTTTCATGATATTTGAACAAATTTGTTTTTGTGTTTGAAAAATAAATAAACAAAATTTTCTTTTCAAATTGGCATGACTATATTCATTTCATAAAGAAACAAATTTTAAGGTCGTCCGGTTTGGAGCCCGATGTGGGCTGCGACGAGGTGCGACGCCGCGGGGAACACGCCCCCCCCCCCCCCCCCCCCCATGCGGCGACGTCGCATATAAGAGCTCATGCGAGTTGGAGGCGTCGTGCGACAAATGCATTGTGAACGTTGGCCAATGGCTACAAAGCCGTTACATATTTTAAAAAAAATTGCTTTAGTTTTTCATATATATATATATATATATATATATATATATATATATATATATATATATATATATATATATATATATATATATATATATATATATATATATATACATATTCACATCATTTTAAACTACACCACAAATAAAAATACAAATGGATCCATGATTCGAGCTGTTATTCGATTCGTCATCCTCGTCTGAAGCCGAGACTTGGTTGCTAGAATCCATTTTGCAAGTTGCGGCACTTGTCCGCGAAATTGCCGAGTTAATAGCGGACACTGCACAAAGTTCCGAAAATGCATGTAGGTTCACGAGATGGGCTACAATAAACAGAGATCGTGAAGATGCACACGATCTCCTTGTACGCGATTATTTAGCGGAACACTCGTTGGCGTACTAGTTTCAGCTATGGCGTCGGATGAACAAGCCACTTTTCTTGCGTATAGTTCTTGATTTGAGCAAAGTCAATCCAGTTTTCCAATTGCAACATGATGTAAAAGGTAAAAGAGATTTCATGCCGGAACAAAAATGTTCTGATGCGATACGTCAAATAGCAACCGACACGACATTTGATTTATGAGATGAGTATTTTAAGATGTCGGAGAGGATCGTTCGGAAAAATGTTTACGAGTTTGCAAACACTATCATCCATGTTTATGACAAATGTTATTTGCGTAAACCAACGTTCAACGACATTCAAACATTGTATGCCGCACACGAAAGCAAACATGATTTTCCAGAAATGCTTAGGAGCATTGATTGTATGCATTGGGAGTGGGTTGTTTGTCCTAATGCATGGCATGGCCAATTTACACAAAGTGATCATCGACACCCTTCCATAATCCTCGAGGCAGTGGCGTCCCATGATTTATGGATTTGGCATGCGCTTTTTGGTGTTGCGGGTGCAAACAACGACCTGAACGTTCTCGACCAATCGCCTATATTTAATGACATTTGTAGAGGCGTTGCCCCTTTTTGTCCATTTCAGGTCAACGGAACGCACTACAAACACGGGTATCATCTAGCCGATGGAATATATCAGGATTATTCCGTGTTTGTGAAGTCATTCACATGTCCAATGGATCCAAAGCATCAAATATTCAAGGTCGCACAAGAAGCGGCTAGGAAGGATGTGGAGCGAGCGTTTGGAGTTCTTCGACAGCACTTTCACAACATCAAATACCCGACACGGGCTTGGGATCCGAGGAGAATACGAGACTTTATGTATGCATGCATCATATTACGTAATATGATTTTGGAGGATGATGGGAGAGCGATATGTAGGTATGATCCGAACGAAATTGTATCAACGTACGAGCCGATACCAATTGGTACGCCGGAATATATAGAAAACGGAAAAGAAGTGCAAAGCAAAGAAATTCATAACAACCTTCGTGTGGATTTGGTCGAACATATATATCGGGCTAGAGTTCATCCGACGCCGGTGCCCGATGTCGAGGAGGAAGAATGGAAGTGACGCTAGTATTTTTTTTTTAAATGATGTAATTTCTATGTTATTTTGATTTTAATGTTTTTAAAAAAAATAGGTTTTAATTTTAATGTAATTTTCTGTTTTAAATTATCTATTTTAATGAAATATTTTATTTTGAAATTATTACTTTTATTGTATTTTAAATTTAGTTTTTAAATTAAAAAGTGAGACGAAATTGGAGGTAGTAAGAGATGATCATTTCCATAGGTGAGGAAAGAAGTGAGAGGTGCTGACCAGATACTGATGTGGCAGACAAAAAATGAGATCTATCAAGAACCCACTCCTGAGGGCCTAAGAAATTCGGGTTTCATTTTATTTTAAAGAAATAAAGTTTTGCCCAAAAAATCTATGTGGGTGGGAAAAAAACCACTGACCAGTGACAATGAGACAAGTGGCGCAAAAAGGGATGGGGGTTATCAGCATCTCGTATGAATCCATAATCCGATGTATATTTGATGTGCTAATTTGTTGATCATTATTATAATTATCATCACTAATAAACTTCGTACTAAATAAAGTGATTAGTAATACAAAAATATTTGAGTTTAATGTTTTTTATCAGCAAAACAAACGATATTGATATTAAATGCAAGTCACATACATAAATTGCACAAAGACATACCGAACTATCGATGGCATTTCTTCCTTCTTCTTTTATCTCGATTTGAGATTGATAAAAGCGATGGAAAGATAGAGAGGGGGAGGAGATAGGGTGGTGTGGTGCGGTACAGTGTTGAAAGAGAGGAAAAACAAAGGTGTGGAGGGAGGAGTGAAGAAGACGATGGGTAGAGGTGACGTGGGATGGGAGAGAGAGAGTTGGAACCCGGGGGGGGGGGGGGGGGGGGGGGGGTGGTTCTGACATAATTAAACTAGAATATAGATTCAATTTTCTCATAAAATGATAAAAATACGGTGAGCACCAAACCAAACCGTTATCATTTATGTTGCATCGGTCTGGTACTCGGTTTTCCCATTTTCTATTACTATATGGTCCGGTAACCGCAATTTCGGATAAAAGCGATATTTGGAACGATCATACTTTGACCATTATAACTCTTTTATTCTTCTTCATGTTTCTTTTTTTCTTCTTTTCTGTCTTGGCTACATGTTAAGCTCACAAATTAACTGATTTTGATAAGTATAGCCCGAGTCACATAACACTAAATATTAGTAATTGAAAACTTAAATTTTCAAGACTTAGATCATTTTTTTCTTATCAGACCTATGCATAACTTTTCATCAACTTTGAACACTCATGACACTCTCATGTGATCTTGTATTGGGCTCATTCTTCTACCTACATATTCTTTTCTATAATTGCTAGGCTCAAGAATCCATTGCTTCGATAACTATAGTCCGAGTTAAATAGCCCTACACATGAGTACTTTACTTGCAAAATCGGTACTAGAGTGGGATTTGCACCGAAATACCTATACAGTACCATAGGTCAGTACTAGATATCAATTAGGTATTCTACTTCTAGAAAATCCTTATTTCGGTCTCGATACTTTTAGGTTTGGTACTCGTTTGGTCCAGTTCCAACACCAGTACCGACATCACTCCAACACTAGAGAACACAATTGAAATAAAAAAAAAAATTTAAACCACAACGACACATCATATCAACTTATCTAAAATTAAACTAAAACCAAATCATATTGACTATTTGCAGAATTTACTGTATGTTAGATTAGACCTGGCATTCTGTTTCTGGAATGACCCATACATCTGTAATCTTATCTTTCACAGAATCATTACTCTATCAGAAAATTCACTAGAAGCAAATAAATCGTGTAGGACCCTTGTGGGACCATTTTGAGTAAGAGATAGGCGTTTCTGTTGCACTTAAATTCAAGTTTCTGGGCTATTGGACCGAATTTGGGCTCAATATCAATATCCGAAAATTTTCAGATGAATAGGTCCAATTTTGAATGGATTCAAATATTCAAATCGGGTAAAGGGGCTTAAACTACTGTATACGCCTTAAACGCTTTGACTCTCTCTCTCTCTCTCTCTCTCTCGCTCTCTCCAAGCTCCGGCATCTCATTTTCGCCACCGTCTTACAATCCACCATACATCTTTCCGATATCAGCTCCGTCGATTGGTTCTCTTGTACGAGAACTTCATACAGGCTAATGATTTATATTTCTTGTACAAAACTATAGGAAAGTTTACAGTTTGTCACAAGTTGCTTAAATGAATCTATTAATAGCATAATTGTGAAGAAAGATTTGTTGGTTTTGACTAGTATATTCAATCGCATGAATCTGAGAAGTTTTGATTATTTTTTGTGGTGAACTACTCGTTTTGCATACATGCATTCCAACTGTTTGATGAAACGCCTATATGAGGTTTGATCAGTCTGTGTAAGAAATACGTTGTTTTTCTGGGTTTGAAGTGTCCTGAAATTCAACTTCGAAATGTATTCTATCTATATTAAATTGAAAAGCTACATTTTGATGTCAAATATAGAACCTTTCAATTACACCGTGTTTATTATATCATATCTAAAAGAGCTAAACTTTTTATTTATCGAGTATAAATCAGAAAATGGCAGCCTTCCTTTTATTATGCCAATATAAAAGACAGAAAAAAAGAAATAACAAAAAAGCACTTCCTGTTCAAACGCCGGTTCTTCTTCCTAGACCCACGACCTCTCCCTGCCCACGTCCAAATTCATCCTGAAATTCGATCCTCCACCCCTGCAATGTTTACAACAATGTGGTTTTTCTTGACTAGTCAACAATCCTCCGTTTTCTCCGTTCCTTTTATATGCTCCTCGTATGCCTTCAATCTACCAACGGTCTCGTCAAATAATATCGAATCCAACTCGAAACATTGCTCTATTGAAGCCACGATTTGGAGGAAAGACTTAGGCATCAAATCAAGCAACATCTTCACCAAATCCACTTCTTCAAGCTTATAACCAAGACTCCTTGTCTTTGAGGCTAAAACTGTCAATTTGGTCGCAAAGTCATCAACGGTTCCTTTTTAAGGTTGCTAGTCGAGACGTTCTCACTCGATTCACTCCCAAATATCGGTATCTTCAGCCCATCCCACACTTTTTTTTTTGATCGGTGTAACTCGCCATTTCCAATACCATGTCTTCAGGTATCGCTTGAAACAAAAAAGCAAGAGCTTGTTTCGACTTCCTTGGATTTGATTCTTCACCTGACGCCCTCGGTGCAACCGTCTCCCATATTCGTGTGCGTCCAAAATCAACTTGACTTTGACTACCCACACTGGATATTCGTTGGGTCAAAACCGGAACTTGATACGACATCGAACTTCCTTCTTTTGCAAGTACCATCGCCATTATTGTCTTCCTTGTGACAGCCATAACCTTTTCCGAGAGTCCTCTTCCACCGGTAAAGAAAAAAAGGCTCCTACTAACAAAAACGATTTACACCCCTTCAACGAAACTCGGGTGCTCTGATACCAAGTATTGTGTATAAATCAGAAAATGGCAGCCTTCCTTTTATTATGCCAATATGAAAGTCATAAAAAAAAGAACAAAAAAGCACTTCCTGTTCAAAAGATTTCACGTGAATGAACAATTTAGGACTTAAAAACTCTTTGCATTTATTCATATTAGATAAAGGCTATATAGAATGTGATTCGACTTAAGATTTAGCTTAAAAGCATAAAAATATTAAGTAACATTTGATACACGGTAATTGAAGATCGAATGGAATTGAGCATTGCGATGGAATGAAAAAGATCATGTTTAGTAATATTACATGTTCATAATAAGGTAATATTACCGGTATTTTAAGTAATATTACATTATTATGAACATGTCAAACAAGTACATTGGTCAAATGTGTACAAAAAGAACATGATTAGCTAAATATGGACAAACACCCAAGTTCATTACTCATTTAGTTCATTAACATTTTTTTCATTCATTTAGGGAATGTAATGATATATAACAGAATTACATTGCTTTAATCTTTAATAAATACTTTTCTTTTTAACATTTTAAAACTTCATTTAAATTAAAAGATTGTTTTTAAAAAATGGCAAATTACGAAAAAAACACTATATTTTAGAACTTTTTCTGGTTTAACCATCAAATTTTTATTTGTTATAATAAAACCACCAATTTTTTGAAAAAAAATTCAACCCGACCACTATGACCTGAAGAAGCCGGTAACAATGGCTTCAATGAAATTTTTTCCATAAAATAATGGTTTTTCCGAATCTTAAAAATTGGTGGTTAAACGGAACTTTTGGCAAAATATAGTGCTTTTTTCGTAATTAGTCATATATAATGTTTACACTTTATTTTATATAATTACGAAAAAAGCACTATATTTCATCATTGTTTCTGATTTAACCATTAATTTTTCGTTTGTTCTAATAAATCATCTATTTTTAGAAAATATTTTAGTCCAACCATTATAACCGGAAGAACCGGTAATAATGGCTTCGATGAAACTTTTTACCAAAAATTGATGGTTTTTTCCAAATCTTTTAAAAATTGGTGGTTAAACCGAACTTTTGGCAAATTATAGTGCTTTTTTTCGTGATTAACCCTTTAAAAAATAAGTAAATTCCTTTTTATTATATTTATATATTAAAATTTTATGCTATCTAGTTCGTTTTATTTCGAAACTTTTTATAAATTAGAGGTAATTCGTTTTTGACTATTTGCAATATAATATGTTTTGTACGAAATGCAATATATTTATAGGTAATTTATTTGAATATATATATATATATATATATATATATATATATATATATATATATATATATATATATATATATATATATATATATATATATATATATATATATATATATATATATATATATATATATATATATATACATTATCCATTTAATAAAATTACATTATTTATGTATTCATCAATTTTTATTTTGTTTAGTTTTCTATATATTAATAACAAATAAAATGTTGAATGACTTATTTCATTCTTTCGAACCAACCAAATAATGATTTTGTTGTTATAAACTAAAATTGTTCGAAAAATGAATAAAAAATTGATTCACCAAAAATGAATCATCAAAGTGTTTTTCCAGGATTTCTTTTAAATCATGTTGTTATTTCATTTTTTTAGTTATTTATTCTATTGGTTCGTCAAAAAAATGCAAATGATGTATTTCTTAATTATCCTACCAAAAGTTTCCTTCTTATTTGATCTCATATATATATATATATATATATATATATATATATATATATATATATATATATATATATATATATATATATATATATATATATATATATATATATATATATATATATATATATCTATATATATATATAGAATTAGGATCAATTGAGGCCAAAAAAATGGTTGAGAACTTGAGGCCAAATCTTGACCATCTATTATCTTAGATCTAAGGCTATTATTAAATGTGTATTTTGTAATTATTAAAACATTTAAAATGATTTAATTAAAATTAAATGTTACATAAGGGTATTAAAGTAATTTAATATATACCTAATTTTATAAATTCCTAAAATTTCTCCTCTTTTCTCTCTTTCTCTCGTCGTCTATATTGTTATGCCAGTAGGATACAAAATTTCTTGTCAAACCCTAACATCACTTTTAAACCTCCAAAGCCCTTTCGGCAACCTTCCAATTCTCGACGTCTCCAACACCAATTTCTGAGTTTGAAATAAAGTGGCAAACAAATGTCTTGTAGGGCATCAATGAGTTAAAGTTGAGAGACGAAGCCCAACAGGAGCCATGATCGACAAGGCATAATTAGGGTAAGAGATCGCTTTGATTTGTGATTGGAACGAGATTGAATGATTGGAGGTTTGCCGCAAATTATTTTTATTATCTCTTATTAGCATAAAATATGTGGGAATAATATTAATAAATTTCACAACACATAGTTTGCAATCGTGTGTTTTTAAAGTTTAAAGTTTCCGTAAGATGTTTAAAATGGCAAATTGTTTAAAGTTTCTTGTAAGTATTGGTTTTTTTTTACAAAGTTTAAATTTGTTAGAATATGTTTTTTTTTGACTTATTGTGGGATTTTGTAGTGCCACCCGTACGAAGCATTTGGAGCCCTAATAGTTTGTTTTTGTCGTGTGTGCGCTGATCCTCCCCCTCAAGGTAATCTCATGTGTAATTGTGTTTTTAAGTTTTTTAAACATTTATGTCTTGATTTTGATTTTTCTGAAATTGTTTTTAATTTTTCATGATATCCGGTTACACTTTTTTGTAATTGATAAATGTTTGATATAGAATTCCACATAGAACAAAAATATATAATTTGCAGTGTTAATCATTGGTGATTAACACTATAACGGTATGTTTTTGTGTGTTAAAATTATATTTATGTGTTTAAGTTCGTAGTCAGTAATTTATTTTTTCTTTAAACTAATTTGTTGATATTTTGAGGGATTTATGAGATGAGTTTTTGAAATCAGTTCAAACGTCGTTTTCTAGAAGAACGGATATTGATATTGCTTCATTGGTCTAATTCCGTTAATAAGAAAAGAAGATATCCATTTTGATGATTCTTTTTGAAAATAAAAAATTACCCCATGATTGACATTTATTGCTGAGGCGTATTCTCATTTGTTGCAAAATGTTAATCACATTATTGAATTTCAACGTTTTCTCACTTGGATTCTACCAAGTATGCATTTATTATGTTAGTTTGAAATTGTGCCCTTGAGGTTTTGATTTTTGTTTTGTTCTCTGAATTTTATAATAAAAATGTATAAATATATATCTTATTATGTTAAATAATATTATAATATTTTTGTTGATATTTTTATTATGATTACATGTTTATTGCATTATACATGATGTGGGAGATGATGTCAACTTGATTTCTAGTATAGAAAAGTTTATAGCCTTGGTTAAACATGTATTCATCGATGATTAAATATAGTATCAAAAAAATTGTACTGGTTATAATCATTAATGATTACAGCTATTGTTACATAAATGATTAGAATACTTGTTATAATAATTTTTTTTATTACAATCATGTATTTCATAAATGATTAGAACACCAATTATAGTCATTTATGATTATTAAAAAAAATGCTTTTGTGTGTTAAATTTGCATTGTTAAGAAAGAATAAGTAAATTTGCAAGAATAAGTAACTTTGCAGTGCTAGTCATTGATGATTAATACTGTAAATGTATGTATTTGTGTGTTAAAAATATATTTATGTGTTAATTCATTAATACTTAAGCATACAGTGCATATACATATACATAACATTATAACTTATGATGCTTATAACTATAATCATTGATGATTATAACTATAACTAGATTTATTGATTATTATAAATATAATTGCATAAATAATTAAAACATCGGTTATAATCATTTCTGATTATAACTTTAGATAGGTTTAATTTGGTCATTAATGATTAAAACGTATAAACCATAACTATGCATACAGTGTTAAGCAAGAATAAGTTAATTTGCAGTGTTAATCATTGTTGATTAATACTATATATGTATGTTTGTTTTATTAAGCGTCTAAGTGTTAATCATTGATGGTTAACACTGTAACAGTCACTTTTTATTATCATTTTTAATCATCAGTGCATATACATATACATAACATTATAACTTATGCGTTGTATTTTATTTGGCTACATTGCAGGTGTGAATCCAAAAATAACAATGATCACGTGTGCCCACTATTTGTTTATGATTAAAAATGCATTATATTTTTTGGCTACATTGTGATGTACTCATTTATGATTAAAACCGCATTGTGTTTTTTTCTCTACATTGTGTTGTAATCATTTACGATTAAAACTGTATTTTATTCTACAAATATTTGCATTCTTTATCTTTGCATTGTGTTATGTTCATTTGATATTTACAACTATATTCATAGATGATTACAATTGTATTCGAAGTTTTTCATGTCTACACATTTATTAAAAACTAATTCAATGTAAATGTAAAGCTACATTGTGTTTTATAATCATTAATGATTGAAATCGTATAAATCAAATTATACAATGAAAAATATATTTTGACCGAAAAATGATAATTACTATCTATTAATAAAATAAAATTATAAAAATAAGTAAAAAAATTGACGTTATATAATCTGATATTATTAAAAAATAAAAATTGATTTATTTTTTTGGTAACTAACAATCAGGATCCTAGATTTTAGGAATCAGAATCCTAGATTTTAGGAAACTATAGTTTTAATATAATTTAATTGAAATACATAATTACTAATATACCCTTATAATTTGATTGGTCCAGAAATGGTCTCGCGACCTCAACCTTTTCGTTGGCCTCAATTGATCCTCCCTCTATATATATATATATATATATATATATATATATATATATATATATATATATATATATATATATATATATATATATATATATATATATATATATATATATATATAGGATTAAATATGTATTACAAGTATTGTATGATTGTATGACCAATTTTTGTCTATTAGATTAAAATAATAAAAGGTTGTAATATTATGGTACATTATCTATTATTAACAATAAATGATGAACAGTAAAATCATTTTGCTTTATAAGAGTGATCTTCCATTTTTATACTCGAAACGTTACTTCGTCCATTGCTTTCAATGTCTTTCGTTTACAAAAGAGAATAAGGTTCAATTCTGTTTAGGCCGTTTTTCCAGCTCCACCTAATGGTTTTTTCACTTTGCTTTCCATCTTACACATATTTCTTGTTTACCTTCGTATCTTAATAGACAGTCTTCGCTAAACAGATAATTTTCATAGTTATCCAAATTAATCTTCTCCGTTCTGATTGACGAAGACCCGCACATGTAAGTTAATTCGTTTCTTCGAGCCATATGTCATCTACTGTTTCCAGTCTTTCATTTAAGCTTTGCATCCCCTTATTTTCTTCATTTAGTAAATATTTGGGGTTTCCAGGTTTTAAGGAGCTCCAACCTTCTTCCCCAACAGAATTTCTTCCTCAAGTAAAAAGGTTGTTCTGTTTTTATTCTTATGCACTATATTTCTTTTCTTAAATCGTCAATATATATGGGTAAATGTGGCACATATATTTGGGAAATCCCTAACCCCCAATTCCATGATAAACCCTTACATCTAAAAATAATAGAGTTGTGCATTGACGATTTATGTGATACTTTAGACCAATGCCTACAAATGACCCATCCAAATATTATGGAGAAAATATGGTAAAACAAAGAAAGAAAATAAGAGCCAGGTCAAAAAGGAAACTATGGCATGCTTTTTCTTTTAATCTCTATTTCCTTTCGTGGTTATAAGGATTTCTTTTACTTTGCATACTAGTTTACTAATCTTTTTATTCTTATGCAAATATTACAGAGAAAAAATGGTATAACAAAGAATTTCATGGTTTGGGGGCCCTTTGGCGTTTGGGGGCTCAGGGCGGTCGCCCAGCTTGCCCAGCCCATTGGGCCGGCCCTGACAAGTAACAACGAAGTCAAAGAGAAATCGTGGCTTTTTATTTCTGTGTCTCCTTTTGTTACTATTTTTTGTTATAAGAATTCTTTTACTTTCATATTAGTTTAGTAATATTTTTATTCTTATGCAAATATTACAGAGAAAAAATGGTATAACAAAGAATTTCATGGTTTGGGGGCCCTTTGGCGTTTGGGGGCACAGGGCGGTCGCCCAGCTTGCCCAGCCCATTGGGCCGGCCCTGACAAGTAACAACGAAGTCAAAGAGAAATCGTGGCTTTTTATTTCTGTGTCTCCTTTTGTTACTATTTTTTGTTATAAGAATTCTTTTACTTTCATATTAGTTTAGTAATATTTTTATTCTTACACATCGTATTTCTTGCCATACACAAGATATATAAATTTAACTAACAAGGTGCTAATGAATCAGAGAAAATATTAAAAAGTCGTCTTTTGGGAGCCATGGTAAAATGGTTGTTGGTGGAGGCACGATTAGTGTCTCTCACATGATGAACACATATTGTTGGGAGTTTTTGAATTTTATCTATTAATCTCTTGCAGTATTTCTTTAGGTACTCACAATCCACCTTTTCTTAAATCTTCAATCTATATGGGTAAATGTCGCACATTTATTTTAGGAATATGTGCCACGAGATTATTCATTTGATCTTCGAATTGCATTTGCAACTCTTTAATTCCTTCATAGTACTTTTAATCTTTATGTTTGAGGATGAAACGAGTTATATTTTATGTTAAATTTCATATGTTTATAGTCTAAACAAACAATTTCATACTAACGATCATATCCCATGTAACAAAACACATGAAGCACGATACTAACGTCGTTGGCCTCAAGCTAACATGATTATTTTTACATGAATAAAAATTGAAAATTATTCGTCTTCTCCTACTATAACTGTTAAATGTGAAGCCACTGGTTTGTATGTAGCTGCAGAAAGAAGGTTGGTGAGTCCATGGTTGGTGAAGATGTTTGGTGAAATCAAATTAGTCAATTAAGGCCTTCAATGTATTCATTATTTAATGTGTCACAACACCTATATATATGGGTGTAACTGCAATGTTAAAGATGTACCACACAACACAAAAATACAGAGCAATAAAACATTCCTAGTTATCCGCCGTGGACGTAGGTCATTTTTGGACCGAACCACGTTAAATTCTTGTGTTCTTAATTTGTGAGCTGAGTGTGTGAGTTTAGTGTTCGTATGCTAAGTGTCTCGATCCTAACAAGTAGTATCAGAGCCTTGGTATAGCTCTAGAGGGTGATTTTCTGTTTTTTGGTCGAAAATTTTTGGATCAAAATCGATTTTGGTGTACGCCGTTGGAAAGGTCTTGTTCCGCAGATTCCGAAAATATATTTTTTGGAATTTTTCGACCATCGGAAGACCTCCAAATCGCCAGTCAAACGTTCGCTGGAATAGTGACCAAAGAAACCAGATCGCCGGAGAAGACGACACTGTAGCGCCGGAGTCCGCCGGAGAAGACGACACTGTAGCGCCGGAGAAGACGACACTGTAGCAGGTCACTATAACATCCTGTAGCAGTTCACTGTAGCGGTTCCTGTAGCGGTACTGTAGCATATTTTGCAAAACAGGTCCCTGGAGTTCCAGATATTGCAAAACACGTCCCTGAAGTTCCAGGAATTGCAAAACATGTCCCTGAATTTCCAGAAATTGCAGTTTATCCCCAGAATTTTCAAAAAATTGTTGTTTAGCCCCCGGACTTTCAGAAAATTGCAGTTTAGCCCCTGAACTTTCAGAAAATTACAGTTTAGCCCCTGAATTTCAGAAAAATTGCATTTTCACCCTTAACTTATGAAAGAAAAGTGCATTTTGTCCGTTAAAATGGCAGAAGACGGTAAAATTAAATTTGAGAAGTTTGATGGTACCGATTATGGATTTTGGAAGATACAAATTGAAGATATGCTGTATCAGAAAAGTTTGCATTTGCCTATGTTGGGCGAACAACCGGATGACATGTATGATGAAGAATGGAAGTTGTTGGATCGACAAGCCTTGGGTGTAGTTAGGCTTTCATTGGCAAAGAGTGTTGCGTATAACATTGTCAATGAAACAACTACTTATGGAGTATTTAAGGCTTTGTCCAACATGTACGAGAAGCCGTCCACTTCAAACAAAGTGTTCCTCATCAAACAACTGGTTAACACCAAGATGAAGGAAGGCATGTCGGTTACCGCTCACATAAATGAGTTTAACTCGATTATTTCTCGTTTAGCCTCAGTTGCAATAAAGTTTGAAGATAAAGTACAAGCGCTCCTACTTTTATCGTCTTTGCCCGATAGTTGGTCAGGCACAGTCACAGCTGTTAGTAGTGCATCCGGCACTATCAAACTGTAACGCCAAGATACTTTATTGTATAATTATAATAAAAGGGTAAATTGGTCATTTTACCTTGTAAGGGTAAAATGGTCTTTTGGACAGAAAAGTATTTGGTTTGAAATAATATTTTAAGTTTTGGACTTAAAATGTTATAAAAACTGATTTTTGGTCGTTTTACCGAAAAAGGGTATTTTGGTCATTTGACCAAGTCAACGACCAATTATGTAAAAATATTGTTGGTTGTGGCCAAAATGTAAGAAATGGAAGTTTTATTGTAATAAAACTTGATTTTGTGGACAAAGTTCAAGAAATAGAACTTTAGGACCAAAATTGTAAGATTTTGGGGTATAAATATAGAGAGTTTGACTCTCCTCTTTGACCAGCTCATTGTGCAGCTACGGGAGAGGATTTTGGAGAGAAATTTCTGGAAGATCATGAAGCTTGAGGCAAGGAATTGGAATCAAGGTTTGGAATGGGTGATTCCTAAACAATCTAAGGTTAGTAACTTGATTTCTATCCAAGCTTTTGTGTGTTCTTAGTGAGTCTAAATAGAGTGGACGGGAATGTATGATTTCAGCCATAATCCATGATGTTTATACGATTTCTGGGCTTAAGCATGTTCAAGTAGTAAGAACATATGTTAAAAATAGCAAAGTACATTGCTATTGTTGATAAATTGAGTTGTTGCTCAAGAACCCTAAATCATGAATTGGTGTGATTAAGGTGTTTGTAATGGTTTAAAACTAGTTATTAGTCAGAGGTTTTAGTCCTAGAACAAACCCCAATCGATTAAGGACCTGATTAAGGGCTTAAAATGAGAAAATGGGATTTTGTAGCTTGAAAATCGGAGTTTCTGGTCTGCTGATCAGCCCTCGCGACGCGACCAGCATGGTCGTCGCGACGTCGCGACTCGAAGGGCATGACCTTCGCGACTTGAGGAGCATGGTCCTCGCGACTCGAGGAGCATGGTCTTCGCGACGCGACCACAGGGTCCGTCGCGACGCGAGCCCTGGACAGAAACTTTGAAACGCTATCTTTTGCGTTGCTTGTCCGATTAAGCCCAAATTTGAACCATAGGTGTATTATGGTCTGAAAAGTTTGGGAAAATTTTTAGATTGAGTTTCCGACCCCTCGGGGGCACTGTAGACCGATCCGAATGTCCCGGTGAATAGTAAAATTCATATAAAGTTAGTAAACGGAAAGTTTATTAACTAGGCATTGTTTGTAACAATGTTTTATTGAACTCTAGTGTATTAGAGTTAGTTGAAATGGGTATTAACCTATAATCATGTTGAAAATGATTAAATTATAGGTGCGGGACAAAATTCTACGGATCGTATCGGAAAGCAAGAAATTAAATGCAGCTAGCATCCAGGTGAGTAATCTCACTGATACCATATGTGATATATGATGATTGAGTTGTTACAGGTTGAAACTGATTGTGGGACGAAAAAGATACGTTTGAAGAGACAAGACCGGATAAGCCGTGAGTCATTGCGATGACAAGAACGGAACCGTGAGTCTAGGCAATAGCGGCTAATCCGTGAGCCTCAACTAATTCTGGATTTTTATATCCAATGGGTGCGGCCTATATGGCTATGAATTTTGGATTGTATATCCAACCGGTGCGGCCTCCGGGCTATGTCTCCGATGTGGCCTTCGGGCGAGGACTCCGGTGCGGCCTACGGGCTATGTCTCCGATGCGGCCTTCGGGCTATGATTTGATGCGGCCTGTTGGCTATGACTCCGGTGCGGCCTTCGGGCTATGTCTCCGATGTGGCCTTCGGGCGATGACTCCGGTGCGGCCTTCGGGCTATGTCTCCGATGTGGCCTTCGGGCTATGATATTTGTTGCAGCCTGTTTGGCTATGAATTGGTTACAGGTACATGGTACAGCCTGTTTGGCTATGATTTTGTTACAGGTACATGTTGCAGCCTTTTGGCTATGTTATCGGGTTATCAAACTCAGCTGGTACGGCCTACGGGCTATGAATTGTATATTGATAATGTTTTGGTGCAGCTTGTATAGCTATGATATAGGGTGCGGCTGTTAGCCATGAAATATAATGCAGTCCAGTGTGACTAAGAGATATGGGACAGAAATAGTCGTATATGATTATACGTGCAAATAACTGACGTGGATTGATAAATGCAGGTTATTATGTTATAGTCTGTAAGACTATAATTTAGGATGTAAAATCCTAAGAGATATTCGGTCAGCCAGTAAGGCTAGGAGTTTGGATTCGATATCCAGACAAATACATGATTGTATTTAATACGTGTTATTTGTAGATTTGATTATTCACTGAGCTTTGTAGCTCATACCGTTTGTTACTGTCCCTGCAGGTTAGCATGATACTGATAGGGGACAAGATAGAGTCCGTGACTCGTGAAGTAGGACTCGTAGATGCTGTCAGTAGCAGCCCGGCTTTAAAGGAGTTATGGTATTTTATACTCTCCTTGATACACTTGTACCCGTATTTATTAAAATATACCCCTTGTTATGGTTTTATGTATTGAAACCTGTGTTTTAAAAGAAAAAATTTTTTCAGGGGTATTTTTGTTTTAAAAGCCGGGTGTTACACAAACTCACTTTCGAGAGTATTCGTGACTTGATTGTAAATGAAGATATCAGACGGAGAAGCAATGGTGAGACTTCTAGTTCTAGTTCTCTATTGCATACAGAAAGTAGAGGAAGAAGAAACGAAAGAGGACGTAATCGAGGCAGATCAAAGTCCAGAAAAAGATGACAGTCAAAAACCAGAAAAGACATTGAATGTTGGAATTGCAAAGAAAAAGGTCACTTTAGAAGCCAATGCCCAAGACCACAAGCTGAAAAGAAAGAAGTAAACAATGTATCCTCTGAAGAATCAGGAGATTTTCTCATATGTTGTGTTGAGAATTCAGCAGAATCCTGGATTATGGATTCAGGTGCTTCTTTCCATGCCGTCTCATGCCCAGATATGGTCAAGAACCTACAAACAGGTGCTCTTGGCAAAGTTCGTTTGGTCGATGATCAAGTGCTTGATATTACGGGTATCGGAGACGTAGATTTGAAGACCTCCTTAGGAACCACATGGACATTGAAAGATGTCAGGGTTATTCCAAACTTAAGGAGAAAGTTGATTTCAGTTGGTAAGTTGGATGATGAAGGGTTTGATGTTCACTTTGGGGGTGGACAATGGAAAGTGATCAAAGGCAACTTGGTGATTGCCAAAGGAAAGAAGAAAGGCACTCTATGCATGGTAGAGATACCTAGTGATGGTGTTCATGCCGTAACCACCTGTCCGAGTCCATCTAATTTATGGCACCAACGACTCGGACACATGAGCGATAAGGGATTGAAGATGTTTGCTCAGAAAGGGAAGTTTCCAGACTTGAAGAAAGTGGAAACAGAATTTTGTGAATCGTGTGTTCTCGGGAAACAAAAGCGCGTCACTTTTGTTAAGAAGGGGAAGACACTGAAAGCTCAAAAGTTGGAGCTTGTTCACTCAGATGTATATGGACCAACATCAGTTTCATCTCTAGGAGGTTCAAACTACTATGTTACCTTCATTGATGATTCAACACGCAAGGTATGGGTCTATTTTCTTAAAAATAAATCTGATGTATTCGATACTTTTAAGATATGGAAATCTGCTGTTGAAAATGAAACTGATTTGAAGGTAAAGTGCGTGAAGTCGGATAATGGTGGTGAATACATAAGCAAGGAGTTTGTTGACTATTGTGCCAAGCAAGGGATAAAGATGATCAAGACGGTCCTAGGAACTCTGAATGAAAGGGCTAGAAGCATGAGGTTAAATGCCGGTTTACCTAAGACATTCTAGGCTGATGCAGTTAACACTGCAGCCTACTTGATTAACCGTTCACCGTGTGTTCCCTTGGATTTTAAATTGCCGGAAGAAATGTGGCAAGAGAAGGAAGTAAGTCTCAAACATCTAAAAGTATTTGGTTGTAGTGCTTACAGTCTGTTAAAAGATAGTGACAGGGATAAACTTGATTCAAAAACCAAGAAGTGCACATTCATTGGTTATGGGTCAGACGAAATGGGTTACAGGCTTTGGGATAATGAAAGAAGAAAGATAATCCGAAGCAAGAACGTCATTTTTAACGAAGCTGAGTTATACAAAGACATAAACAACAAAAGTTCAGAAGTCCAGAAGGAGTACGTTGAATATGAAGGTGGTGCAATGAAGAAAGAAGCTTCAGTTGAAATCCCTGAATCTGGGGAAGATTCAACTGATAGTGGGAGCTCAGAGGATGATTCCAGAAATGACTCTGAAGATGAAGAAACCAGTCCTCCAGCTCCAGAGTCCCCAGCCACACCTCAAGTTCAACCAAGAAGATCTTCCAGAGTCATCAGACCACCACAAAGATACTCACCATCTGTCAACTACATTCTTTTGACAGAAAATGGTGAACCCCAATGTTACTCTGAAGCTATGGGGTTGAAAGATTCATTGCAGTGGGAGCTAGCAATGAAAGATGAAATGAAGTCGCTTGAGAAGAACAAGACCTGGCACTTAACAAAGCTTCCAGTTGGGAAGAAGACTCTTCAGAACAAATGGGTTTTCAGGGTCAAGGATGAACATGATGGTACCAAACGGTACAAAGCAAGATTAGTAGTCAAGGGCTTTCAACAGAAAGAGGGAATCGATTTCAATGAAATATTCTCTCCAGTAGTAAAGATGACCACTATCAGACTTGTTCTCAGTATTGTAGCAGCAGAAGGTTTGCATCTAGAGCAACTAGATGTCAAGACAGCTTTTCTACATGGTGACCTAGATGAAGAAATTTACATGACACAACCAGAGGGTTTTCAGATTAAAGGCAAAGAAAACTTGGTGTGTAAATTGAAGAAGAGCTTGTATGGTCTGAAGCAAGCACCAAGACAATGGTATTTGAAGTTTGATAACTTCATGAGAAGAGTTGGTTACAAGAGATGTGACAATGACCATTGTTGTTATGTCAAGAAGTTTAAGGGTTCTTATATCATTCTACTACTCTATGTAGATGATATGTTGATTGCAGGCTCAGACATGATAGAGATCAAGAAGTTAAAGAAGCAAATGTCTGAAGAATTCGAGATGAAAGACTTGGGAGCTGCAAACCAAATACTCGGGATGAGTATTTTCAGAAACAAAGAAGATGGCTCTTTAACACTCTCTCAAGAGAAATACATTGAGAAAGTATTAGAAAAATTCAGCCTTAAAGATGCCAAGATCAGAAGCACACCCTTGGGAAGTCACTTTAAGCTTTCTAAAGATCAATCACCCAAATCAGAAGAAGACAAAGCAGAAATGACTAAAGTTCCTTATGCATCTGCAGTTGGTAGCCTCATGTATGCAATGGTATGCACAAGACCAAATATTACACATGCAGTGGGAGTTGTTAGTCGGTTTATGTCTAATCCAGGGAGAGAGCATTGGGAAGCAGTTAAATGGCTGCTAAGATATTTGAATGGGACTTCAAAAATGGCATTGCATTTTAAAGGGAAAGATGTCATTCTGAAAGGTTTTGCAGATGCAGACCTTGGTGGTTGCAAAGACTCATACAAAAGCACTACCGGGCATGTCTTTACAGTGGGAGACACTGCAGTGAGTTGGATGTCTAAACTCCAGAAAAGTGTTGCCCTTTCAACCACAGAAGCAGAGTATATGGCAGTTGCTGAAGCAAGCAAAGAGCTTATATGGTTGAAGAACTTTCTCGAAGAACTTGGCAAGGAACAAGTTGATTGTGCACTGTTTTGTGATAATCAAAGTGCAATACACCTTGCAAAGAATCCTGTCTTCCATTCGAAGACAAAGCACATACAGCTGAGATATCACTTCATCAGAGAAAGAATTAATGATGGTACTCTGAAGTTGAAGAAGATCAAAGGAACTGAAAATCCAGCTGATATGTTGACTAAAGTTGCTACCTTAGAGAAGTTGAAGCTTTGTATAGCTTCAACTGGCCTTCAGGCTAATTGAAGAGAAGGCCAGGGTAACTAGAAAGGATCTAAAATCAAAAGTGTTTTTTTTTGGAATGCATAGATGAAGCACAGGTGAAGATTGTTATGTGGCTTCAAGTGGGAGATTGTTAAATGTGAAGCCACTGGTTTGTCAATGTAGCTACAGAAAGAAGGTTGGTGAGTCCATGGTTGGTGAAGATGTTTGGTGAAATCAAATTAGTCAATTAAGGCCTTCAATGTATTCATTATTTAATGTATCACAACACCTATATATATGGGTGTAACTGCAATGTTAAAGATGTACCACACAACACAAAAACACAGAGCAATAAAACATTCCTAGTTATCCGCCGTGGACGTAGGTCATTTTTGGACCGAACCACGTTAAATTCTTGTGTTCTTAATTTGTGAGCTGAGTGTGTGAGTTTAGTGTTCGTATGCTAAGTGTCTCGATCCTAACAATAACCATACTTGATAAAAAAAATTACAGTCCAAACTTTATTTAGGTGTGAGTTATTCAAACACATTATTTATTAATGTAACATGTAGCTGATTCTTTCATGGGGAGCATGTTGTTCCTATATCGCATCGATTGCATATATTGAGGATCATCGTGAGTGGTATTATAAAGGATGTACGCAATGCCACAAGAAATTGCAACCTCAACAAAATAATCTAGCATGTGATCAGGACCATAATGAAATTATCAAATCAAGCTACTATGTCACCGAGACCATCCGTAACAACACGACATCAACACTAGCCACATTTTTAAACGAGCCCATGACATTCCTTGTTGGAACAAATTAAAGGCATTGCCATAGTTGTCAAAAACGGATACACACACTCGTATATAATACCCAAACCTTTGGAATCCTTTAAAGGTTGGCCAAGAATTCTTCAGCTTCATTTCGCAAAACACAGCCACTCAACTTCTGTCCCTTTCATTATTGATGAAGTGTTTCCAATAACAGATACCAGAACAGAAAACCCGCTTACCCCTCAACCTCACATCACACCAGCAAATCAGCCATTACAACACCCATCCATCTATAAGTACACCAATGCCCACATCAAGTTCCACTATATCTGCAAAGAGAGAACTATTTCAATCACCAAATACAAAAATAATTGAGGCCATTTCCGTTTGCAAAGTTATTGAAAACCTGATCAGTTTTTAATATAAAAATAATTTTGTTTAATGGAACATTCTTTACTAAACTATTATTTACAATAGTTTGTTATCAACTGCTTTGATATTACTATATTATATTGATAAATTTTTTTCTTTTTTTAATCAGACTCGGAAGATGACAGCATGAAAAAAAGGTCTGCTACTTTCCGTAGCCCAACTGCGTAACGGAAGTGATCACATTTTGTAGCATGTCACTACTTAGGCAGATCTTTTTGGGACCATAATGCAACATTTTCTTTTGTAATCACAACATCTACATATATAAATAACAAAGAATGCAGTTTTTGTAAATTATCTTTTTTCTAATGCACATATAAAAACTTTCTGCCCGCATCGCACGGTGGGAAAACCCCTAGTTATATTAACATGTGATAACATGTAGTATATAATTACATTTAATTAATTATAAGAGAAAATATGATATTTTATAAGAGAGAGAAGAAAATGAAATTTACCTACATTTTAGGCAACTAATTCAAATTAATTAATAAAAATCAAATTAAATCTTTGATTTTATTCAACACTTAAATTAAATCAAATTTGTTTCAGAATATATTTCAACACATTTAAATCCGTTTTTCAGAGATTTTAATATCTATTCTTAAAGAATGCAACTTTATTCTCACATGTTTTACTTTTATTCTTAAAGGATATGACTTCGTTCAAAAAGTTCAAATTTGTTTTCCTGAGATTTTAATATTAATTGTTATTGATCTTATTGTTTTGTAGCAGTGTTGTAAAAATCGGCCAACTCGGCCGAGTATTCGGACTCGGGCTCTTACTGAGTCAAGTTAGGCCAACTCAGCCAAACAACTCAGAAATCGGTCAACATTGGTCAAAATCGGTTCTACTCGGGTCAAACTCGGTGTTAATCGGTCAAACTCGATAAAAATCAGTCCAACTCGGAGAAACTCAGTCAAACTTGGCCAAATCGGTCAAACTCGGTAATTTCACTTTTTTAGGAAAAATTAAATAATTATAATTGTTAATTAAAATTTTAACATATATCATATATTTAGTAGTTTATTAAACATTGTTTAATTTTAATTTTGTTAAATTTAATGTAAATTTGACAAAGAAACGAAAAACGACTAATAATTAAATGATTACTCTAATATTAAATAATGAATATTGATTTTTGAAATAGTTTAACATTTGAACTTGTATCTTTTTATTGATTTTTCTACTAATCGTGTTTTGAAATTCAATTAACTTATGATGTTTGACATATATATAATTTCGTTAAAAATATTTATATATAATTTATCCAATCCGAGTACTCCCCGAGTACTCGCTACTCCCCAGTCGCCCGAACGAGTACCGAATAGCGAGTTCCGCAACATCGTTTTGTAGTATCCATTATAATTCTTATTCATTTTATCTACAACAAGTATATTCTATAAAAATGAAAAATGTTATATCGCCTTTCACATATGAGAATCTACAACGACATATATTCTATGAGAATAAAAGTAGAAAACTTATATCACATATGAAAAACTACAACATGTACAATCTTTGAAAATGAAAAAGAAATAGATTTTGTGAGAATAGATTTGAGATTGTACATCAATGACATTTTTGTAAGAATGAATAAGGAATATATGAAATGAAGCTTGCATGTATGATGCTTTAACTTTACAACTACATTCTGTGAGAATGAATCTCATCGGTCCTTCTTGAAACGAGATGTACGTCCAACCTTGAAGAACACATTCTGTGAGAATAGGGTTGCATTCGGTGAGAATAGCTTTGAGATTCTACAAAATGTTTGAATATATTCACACATTCTTTAAGAATATTTGAATAGATTCTGGCCCGAAGACGATGATTTTTTGTTTCAATTCCTCATTTCTTACATCTACATTTTTATAATATTTACTTTCTCCAACAGTTGACATGATGTTCTTTGTTTTCATCTCGCCATTGTTTATTTTCAAGAATGAATAGTTACAGGCACAGAAACGAGAATGATGTCATTAATATGATCAAAGCTATCAGCAATAAATAGAAACAGAAATTTTATTATGTACCTGATCTCACATAATCTCTTACATTGCTTCTCGATCTCTACCTCCCACTGTCCTTCTCTGCCTCTTGATTCATCTTTCTCCCTCTAGTCGTCTGCTTATTGTGAGATATCACACACTTAAAAGGTATGTGTGTGTGTGTGTTCTTGTTTCTTATCTCACTGAAATTGGGTTCTCTGGGTCTCGATTCCTCTTTCTCTTTCTCGTCGTCGATTGATTGTGCGATCACACACAAATAAATTATGTGTAGTGTGTGTGTGTGTGTGTGTGTGTTCTTGTATCTTATCCCCATCGTTGAAACTGGGTTGACGTATTTTTAGGGTTGGGTAGGTTTTATTCCATAATTGTAGGATTTTAATTTGGGAAATTAATTAATTGATTGATTTCTTATTTTAAGATAATATTTAATTTAATGTGAAATTCCAAAATTACCCCGTATCAGTTGATTATTCAAGAATGGTTATACATTCACACAATTCATACAGTTGATACATGATCCTATATATATATATATATATATATATATATATATATATATATATATATATATATATATATATATATATATATATATATATATATATATATATATAGTGTGTGTGTGTGTGTATGAGTTAGGATTAAATAAAAATGATGTTTATTGTGTGATTGTAAGACCCTTTTTTGACTATTGGATTGGAAAAATGAGTGACTTTGATGATAGTGACATTTTTGTAAATAAATTGAAAGAATATATAAAAAATGAAAAAGAAACGCGGAAAATGATATTAACGTCAGAACCAAATTAGGAAAAGATCAAGTTTTAAACAACAAAAGCTATAATTCTGGACCTCGATCCACACCTATCAAATCGTGTATACATAAAAAGATTAACTACATAAATCATTTGAAACGTTATTCTCAGTTAAAAACGAGTAAAGGGAAAGACTATTCTTGCGGGAGTGGAGATGGAAAAACGAATATCAAGTTCTTGAGGTAAAATTTTCAATTCAAGTTTACAAACACAGCAGAGAATCCATTGACATCAGACGAAATTGAGGATTTTGTTGCACCATTAAAATGTACGGATGTATTTTAGTATCATTAATTCTAGGGTTACGTAAGTTGGGTTTTCTTCATTAGGATCATATTCTTAGAGAATAGTCAAATGCTTGTTAAGAATCTCATTCTCTGTGTGTATTAAGGATCGTATTCTTAGAGAATAGTCAAATACGTGTTAAGAAACTCATTCTCTATGTGTAGTAAGGATCGTATTCTTAGAGAATAGTCAAAAACTTGTAAAGTATTTGACTATTCTCCAAGAATGAATACATTCTTATCACAAAACAACAACCCCTGTATATGAAAGTAATTCTTAAAAATATACGTTTTGTAAAGTAAACAATAACCCCTGTATATGAAATTCTCCAAGAATGAATACATTCTTATCACGAAACACGACTTACATTCTCTCGTAATACATACAAGTATTTAGTAACAATAATTCTTCAATAATTCCCTTTTATTCAGGGTTACAAAAAAACAATATAAAAAATCCACTTTATTATTCTCAAAGAATATAGCAGACTATAAATATAGATTTTCTTACACAAGATCATCATCATGTTCCAACAATTAGATTCGTAAAAATTTTTATAAAACAAATAATAGTTTAGAAAAAACTTACTTGGGTTGAAAACTTTTGGATATGACAGTTACGTGGTTCCGAATAGCGAAACATTACATATCTTTGATCTGAAATCCTTAAATCTTCTATCATCTTTGAAATTTCAATTGAATAATTTGATCACAGCATCTCATAATGTACGATGTTCTTTTGATCTTACACATTCAATCGATATAGTATTTGCACACATACGAATTTCAATTTATGCAAAAATCAAAATACCTAATATATATGAATATCAGTAACGTATATTTAACTAAATCCCTATATTATAGTGTACGGCTTCTAATTAATTAAAATTGAAAAAAAAAAAAAACTTTTTTCCCTTTACGAATTGATTGGACAAGATTTGGTCCTACATTCACACAATGATTATTATTCACATATGAACCTATATATATATATATATATATATATATATATATATATATATATATATATATATATATATATATATATATATATATATATATATATATCCTATCCTAATAAATAAGTAACTCAAAACCACATGTCATCACCACATTCATTTGGCCACATGTCATTTTCTCATAATTTTGAATTTCTTAAGAAAATGTTTGAATTGAATGCATTTAATTCTAATAATTAAGTAACTGAAGCAAGAAATTAAGAACTCATTTATTTAAGTATTAGTAATTGATGCATTTATTTGGATTATTTGACTAAGTATAAAATTCCATTCTTTTTTTACTTTTTAACGCATTGTAATTCGTGTATTGTGCACCAATGAAAATAATTATATGAAAATAATCTTTCTTTTAAATGTTTGACATCCGAAAATTTCACAACAAATTTTAGAGCATATGTGTAACTAAATTAACTAATTTTAAGGCAAATTTGGAAATACAAAAAGAGTAATCATGTTTAAGCCCAATTTTGATTAGAAAATTTGGTAGAAAAAATTCGCCATCAAATTTAAATGGCAAATGTTTGAAAAAATTGAACAACTTTAAGGCAACTGAAAAAACTTCAAGGTAACTTTGACATCAAGTATGTTTTAAGGAAATATTTGATAGCAAACTTTAAACCTAATAATTGTTAAATTTGAACATAAATTTGACAACAACTCATTAGAATATTAACGACAACTTGATATATCTGAATGTACTAATCTTAACTCTTACATAAAGGTGTACAAAAGTCGGATTTATCCAAAAACAAATTAAAAAAAAAAAAACTGGGTCAGATTGGATTGTGTTTTTCAATATTGGATCATATTTTCAAATAAAGCTTTTAAAACGCAATTGAATGTGGTTGTATAGTCTGTCTATTACAAAATTTAAAACGTCGCTTTTTGGGTATGTACTCCTACATTTTAAGTTTGCGTGTGTTTGAGGTATCTACATACTCAATAATTTCGTCATATATTATGAAATTTGTTTTAATAAAAAAAAGTAATGTTTACATTTTGTTATCTAACCTTTTATTTATATTATCCCGTGTAATACACGGGTCTTACAACTAGTATATATATATATATATATATATATATATATATATATATATACACACACACACACACACACACACACACACACACACACACACACGTGCATGCATACACACAAACATACACTTTTATTACATTTAAAGGGAGCGAAGGGTTGGTGAGGGGTGATGGATGCCACACCCCTCAGTCGAGTACTCGTACTCGGATGTGTACGGATGCGTTTTTATGTGAATCCGTAAAAATAATACTCGGACTCGGTCAAACTCGACTCCAACTCAGTCCAGCTCGGGTCTAACTAGGTCCAACTCATGTCCGGATCAATCAAACTCGGTCAAAAACCAGTCGAACCGGATAATTTTGATTTTTTTTCAAAATAAATATATTATTTATTAAGTATTTAATTTAACATATATCATATTTGATGAAAAAGAACAAAAGAGAAGGCTAAATATTAAGTGTTGAAATAATTATTTTCATCCACAAAATCAAAGTATTTTCCAACGAACTCCTTCATATAGCTTTATTGGGGATAACCCAAAAAGATGTTGATTACATCTAGAAAAATTAATGCAACAGTCTTTTATCTCTAGTACAAAATACCATGATATAACTTAGACACGATTTTATATTTATTTATGAATAAAACTAGCAATAATACATAGTGGCGGAACCAGAAAATGTATTTAGGGATAGCACCCAGTATATTAGAGGTAGCACATCGTAAAATTTACAGTACGTCGAAATTTTTCTAAAATTTTTTTCATTGCACCAAAAAAGTTGAGTAGTGGCTCGGGCCATCCTATGCCTTATATCAGTTCCGCCCCTGATAATACATCTAAGGGTGGACGGAGCAATACCCGTCCAACCCATCGAACTTTGAAGCTGCCCTCATCCTGTCCTGAACTGGCTTCCGACGGTGCAGAAGCCGCTAACCTCCAACCCGCTGCCATGAACCCGCCATCTCTCCTCCTTGAACCCACACCCGGCCGAACCCACACGACACCGACGGTACCGACCGAACCCGCCCCTTGAACCGGCTCGAAACTGCCATTGCACCATCAAACCTAATATATGAGACCAGTTTGTGAATAGTTAACAATACAATAGAGTAAGGGCATATTAAAGATAACATTTTAGGACCTTGGAATCACGTATGCACCGTGAAATTCTTCCCGCGTGTATATTGATGCACATTTGGCTTTCTAGTGAAATGTATATATGGTGTTAAAGACTTGTAATTATAGATTTCATACCCTCTTCGGCGATGATGTAGTACATGTTTTCTGTAAAATGAATAGCATCTCAGTAAATGTAAAACCTGCGAATTTAATTTTAATTTATTGTAATTGTATTAATTAAACTCAAACACATATTTAACTGCATCAAATAAAATTCAAAGAAGAATGATCTTTATCATTTAATTATAATAATATTTTCCCCATATAGAATGATTTATAAGTAAATCATAAGATTTTTTTGGTTATCTATCTCAATCCAATTAAATAAAGAATATATAATAATACTATAAGATAACAAGCATTCATGTTTTCCTCATCTATGTTTATATAGATTTGGTTGAACTTGAAGGAGAAATTATATTGCCAAGAAGAATTTTTCGGATTTAGATGATAACGACCATTTATGTCTTTTTATTTCTCATCTAAATCTATATAATAATTATCTCCTTCCAATCTTTTATCATTTCAATTATTTTTAGAAATATTCAATTTTAATCAATATCTATATAGCCAAGAGTTTTTTTTATTAATAGTTTTGATTCTCAGATTTAATAAAATATAAAGATACTACATATGTTGTATAGAAATGATTTTTATATTAGTGTTTTGTCATATACCGAAAAATTTTATTTGATTATCATCTCGGTTTATTTTTAGTTTTTACATCAAATTACATTAAACTTGTTTCAAATTATCCTCCTATTTCATATTTTATCTTTTAGTTTTTCCAGCAAATTATATTGTTAAATTACATGCATGAGAAACTATTATTATATGTTACTTTCAGCTTAACAATTTTGTAGGTAATAAATATGCATGACAATTCTATATTGAATTTAGCTTATGTACGCAATGGTTACATTAGACCAGACATTTTTTATGCTTTCGTTTAACGACTGATTTATATTGTGGTCTTTCCACATACAAAAATAGATATAGAACACCATATTCTAGAAAATAGTATTTAAATGTTAATTCCCATCTTTATTTTATATAAAGTTTTTATATTTAAACTCAACTATGTATAAATGATTTTGAAAAATCTAGGAACAACATGACCTTATACCTCAAACTTGTTCGTGATTAAATATACTTATGTAAATGCGTGTGATCAAATCATCAACCAATGCTACAAAATACATATATCTATCATGAGAAATAACATGATAAGGTCCCATACATCGCAATGAATCAAATCAAAAGCTCTATTTGCAACATTATCATTGGAAATTAAAGATAAACGTTTTTCTTTTCCAATAGGGAGTACTAAACAAACGTGAACACTATTATCTATATTTAGAAAACCTGGACTGGTCATTCTTATTTTCTCATTGGATGGGTGGCAAAAATGTTAATTCCACGATTGATTAGAAAAAAGCATTAAACTTTACTTGTGTAGAAACGTGTATCTAATAGATATAAGCCTTCAACAATACTACCACTGCCAATCTTTTTATTGGGTTTGATTAGTCAAATCAAGACATAGCCCAAATAGAATCTCATTGTTATATTTTTTTTTCTTTAGTCAATATCAAATTTAGTTCAAACTATGGTACATATGAAACATTTTTAATGAATAGATCATTTGTAACTCGAATATTACCCATGAGATATACATGAATAAGTGATTGACTGGGTAGTCCTACCCTTGTGTGGCTAATTTTTAAAACATTAAAGAATAGCAGTGTATCCAGTACTGGACAAGGATGGGGAAGCTACGCCCGCGAAACGTAAAGACATTATAGGCACCCTCTATTAGATAGTGCACATCCCCATGTTTCATTCGCCACCTTAGGATTGTATTCCCGCGTAATACATGTGTTGTGTTGCCCCATAGTCTAAAATCCAAACATTGGATTTATACATCCCAGTATTTAGAGTGCGGATTCAATATTTACTTTTTTTTAACTATCTATAATTTGAAATTGAGTGGCAATTAGAAGAAATGGTAACGACATTGTAGAAACTAGTTTCCCCGAGAAAAAGGAAATGATATGTTTAGACTAATATTAAGTAAGTCCGATAATAGTTTCATGTGGACAAGTAGCATTTTTGTTCTTATCTATGGATTCATTGGAATTGTGGATAATTTACGCGTTTGGTCCCTAACTTATTTTTTTAACTCGAATGGTCCCTACTGTTTGGTTTTGTTACGCGCTTGGTCTCTAATGGACATAAAAAGACAATTTTACCCTTATTCGGTTTTTTTAATTTTTCTTTCAATTGTTTATTATAAAAACTGGAGTAAACTGCAAATTTGGTCCCTGTGGTTTGCATAAAAGTGTGACTAAGGTCCAAAAAATTTTGGACTTGCATGAGTCGTCCAAAAGGCATAAGGGTTTGTAGATTTGGTCCCTGTCAAACATTAAAAGACTATAATACCCTTTTGATTTGTTTTTTTATTTTTTATATTTATTTTAGAAATTTTATAATTAAAAAGATAAAAAATCAACACCCTTCCACCCACGTGACACACACACACACACACACACACACACACTCTCTCTCTCTCTCTCTCTCTCTCTCTCACTCTCCTGCGTACAGAACTAAAAAGACAGCAGGTCATACCACCTCTATTCTCTCACCACTGGATTCGAACTAACAAAGAGAAAGAAACGGATTTTTTTTGCTTACAGGTTGCTTTATCTTCATTTGATCTACAACCTAGATGAGATGTGTTGATTTCACCTGTTCTTGATTGTGGTTTGAATCTGAAGCCATCAACTCCATTCTCTCTTCTTCTTTCTCTCACACACTCTTCCCCTTTTCTCCACCAAACCTGTAAATGAGAAAAAAAAAGAGAAATCTCAAACTGGGTCTGTATAGCGGGTTAGGCGTGCAATCAATAACAGGTGAAATCTCTACTTTTCTCTTCTCTTTCTTCCTCCTCTTATCTTCCGACTCAATCGCCACCACCGTCTCTGTGAGCCCTAGTTTCGTTGAAGATCGCATGTGGCTCAACGGCAAGGTACACTTGAACCTAATTACTCTCTGTTTATCTACGGATCAACTCAAATTAGCAATCAGAGATTCGAGTATTAAATTCTGTGATCGGATTGCGTCATGTTAGAATCCGAAGTTTATTTCGATTCAGATGAAAACAACGTCCTTGATTTTACTATCTTCATTACTCAAAAATCGCAACGATGTTGTTTGATATGTGCTGATTAGTGCGAAATTAGCAAGTTATGAATCACCAATCATTCAACTCAATCGGAGAGGGTTACCCGACTGTCTCTCTCTCCCTCTCCCTCATCCTCGTTTCTGCTTCAGATTCAAACCACGAACACACACACACACACACACACACAATCAACCTAGAAGTAAAAATGGCTGAAAACGGTAAGGGTGTCAAAAACTGAATTCGACCTTTGGAAAATTCCCAAAAGATTGAAATTTTGAAACGGGTTCTTTTAGATACCATCAGCCATGGAAGCAATTTGGAAGCAATTTGTTCATCAGCCATGGAAGCAATTTGTTCATCAAATTCGAACCATATTCCACCCTCGGATCCTCCTCAATCGATGGTAGTTGCACCATTGAGAGATAATTCCGAGAATCCCTAATATCCTAATATGAGATAATGTCGTGTGTGTGTGTGTGTGTGTGGAGAGAGAGAGAGAGAGAGAGAGAGAGAGAGAGAGAGAGAAGAGGGTCACGTGGGTGGAAGGGTGTTGATTTTTTATCTTTTTAATTATAAAATTTCTAAAATAAATATAAAAAATGAAAAAACAAATCAAAAGGGTATTATAGTCTTTTAATGTTTGACAGGGACCAAATCCACAAACCTTTATGCTTTTTGGACGACTCATGCAAGTCAAAAACTTTTTGGACCTTAGTCACACTTTTGTGCAAACCACAGGGACCAAATTTGTAGTTTACTCTAAAAACTGTTTTATATTATTTATTGTTTTTTAATTAAAAAGAAAAAAGAAAAGAAAAAAAAGTCTCTCTCTCTCTCTCTTTTACCCTACTTCCTCCTTCACCCGCCTCACTTTTTCTCTCTTTCCTCTTCTTCTCCGATCTGCAAAACCACCCATCAGCCTCCTCTCTTCGCATCAACATACCACTCTCCCCTTCCTCTCTACAGCTTCCTCTATTCCTAAAAGTGGGTTTCTAAATTACATGGTCGTTTCTTCATTCCAGTTCCACTTAATCGAAGAACATCAAACCTAAAACCATATCTGGAAATCAAACCCAAATATGAAAATAAAACACAAACAAAAAATCTGAAACACAAATCTCACACATCCAAATCTCTTATAGCTTCGATCTGGATACAACAATCAACAAAGGGGACTTAATCCACCATTGATCTGCAGATGCTTCCGTCGTTCTCCGCCTTACAACGTCGACTGGAAGAACAACCACCGTCCACTGGTGTGCATGTAGCTTCCGTTCACTCTCTATTGCCGTTTCAAGAAATGTTTGATCGATAAAATAGGGAGGGATGAGCCCTAATCATCGTCCCCTGAAATCTGAAATCAAAACCACAAAGTTGGAGAAGTTTAAGAAAATGAAATAAGAGGGAGAGATAGATAAACAGGAAGCGTATATCTCAATGGAGAAGTTGGAGAAGCACTGCAAATGCATCGGGTGCACGTGCTCCACCCAATTGCAATGTCGGAACTGATGGTATGATCAGCGTGAACGAGCCGGTGAAGTTGTCGTCGCGTTGGTGAATAATTGCTACGCCGGAGAAGATCCGGCGATAAGGGTTTAGACACGATGGACGTTTCACGGTTAAAGCTTGGTGGTGGTGGTGTGTTCGTGACTCTGGCTAGAGTTGGAGGTGGAGGCGGTATATGAACTTGAAACCCGAGAGAGATGGAGAGATTGATTTAGATTCAAATAAAATATAATTAATTAATTGATTAATTAATTAAAAATAATAAATATATAATAAATTAATTAAAAATGAAATAAGAAGGGTAATTTGTTGATTTCCAGCCTCCATTCTAGAAGCCACCATTGTTGACAAAGCTTAAGGTGGCAAATTTGATCTTCTCTTCCAAGAATTCAATGTGTTCATATACTATAGATTTAGTGGCTAGTTTAGCTATAAATAGAGGCTTAAGTTTCAGTTCTTAGACATCCCAAACATCACAAACACATAGAGTTAGTGAGCATAACACTTAGAGTGTAAGTGTTAGATAGAGGGTTAGTTTTTTGTAATAGTCGAGTGTGAGAGTTGCTCCTCCTATTGTAATTCTGTTCTAGTGTTGAATAGAAGAATTTTCCAATCCCAACAAGTGGTATCAGAGCCTCGTATCGGTACCGATCGTTTTTTGGTCGAAATTTTTTTTCCCTCAAAATCGATTTCCGGGCACACCTTTGTAAAGTACTCGTTCCCACGATTCCGAAAATATTTGTTTTGGAATTTTTCGACCACCGGAAGACCTCCAAAAGTCCGGTCAAAGGTTTGCCGGAATAGTGGCCGGAAAAACCAGTTCGCCGGAAAACTCGCCGGAGAAGACGATCGGAGAAGACGACACTGTAGCAACACTGTAGCACGTTTCAGAAAACTGCATTTTGGCCCCCCCTGAAATTCCAGAAAGTTGTAAACAGGTCCCTCTAATTCTATAAAACTCCGTTTTGGTCCCAGTTTTTTTCTGAAAGTTACAATTTTTGATCCTTATACTTCTAAAAAGTTTCAGAAATGTCCCTATGTTTCAAAACCTTCCAGTTTGGTCCCTGTAATTCCATAAATTACAGATTGGCCCCTATACTTCTCAAACATTTCAAATTGGCCCATAATTTTTTCAGAAGTTCATTTTAGTCTGAAAAAAATATATCCCACCTATTTCGACCCTTTCGGAAATAACCGTGATCTCGGTTTTGCCTAATTCCATCCCAAAATTTCACAAAATGCAAACTACGAAGTCTTTCTTATGGAATCTACAAGTTCGGATATAATGGTCCGACTTACGCCCACAAATTATAATATGTGGAAGCCGAGGATGGAAAATTTGTTGAATCTAAAGGATCTAGCAGAACCTTTAGAAACCAAGGGCGTAAAACCTGAAAAGAGCGATTCTGCCCCCGGTGGCAAAGTGACAATGGAGATGGTCATGGACGCTCTCATGAACGAGGAAGCCAGAAGAAAAGAAGCTGGTACAGACCAGTCATTTGCCCTCGTAACAGAAAACAAAGAAAGAGGAGGAGGTAGAACTGGTGGCAGAGGAAGAGGTCGAGGTAGAGGCAGACGTGGTCAAAGTAGAGGAAGATCTCAAGTTAGAGGAAGATCAAAAGAAAGGGGAAAGTCTTCAAGTACATGGTTTGAAGGCCACTGCAACTACTGCAATCATTATGGCCACAAAAAGAGCGATTGTCAAAAGTTTCTACGAGAACAGGCTGAAACAAGTACTAGTTCAAGCAAGGAGGATGGTGAGACCATGGTCAACATTTCACAAGACATTGCCCTTGTTGCATGCGAGGAGGATGCATGCCTACACGTAGGCGCTCGTGATGACGAGTGGGTGATTGATACCGCTGCATCATATCATTCCACTCCGGACCGGGATTTATTTGCAACATATAAATCTGTAAACCATGGTACCGTGAGGATGGGAAACACCAGTTCCTCTAACATTGTTGGTATCGGTGATGTACATATAAAGACCAATGTAGGGTGTACATTGGTGTTGAAAGATGTTCGACATGTTCCGGAGCTAAGAATGAATCTTATCTCAATTGGAGCTCTTGACCTTCAGGGCTATGACAACCACTTCGGAAATGGCAACTGGAAGTTGTTAAAAGGCATTATGGTCATTGCAAGGGGAAAGCTTTGTGGTACTATTTATAAGTCATATGCAAAGTTGATTCAACCAAGTCTCAATGCAGTAGAAGAAGAGACATCACCAAATCTGTGGCATTGAAGACTAGGCCACATGACTGTGAAAGGGTTAACAACTCTTGAAAAGAAGAAGTCCATTTCCATGAAAAAAGATGTTACCCTGGATCCTTGTGAATACTGCTTATTTGGGAAACAATACAGAGTTTCCTTTAGCTCCACAAGAAATAAGCACTCTGAGTTGTTGAGCCTTGTCCACTCCGACGTATGTGGACCCATTGAAGTAGAATCCCTTGGTGGAAACAAGTATTTTGTGACATTCATCGACGATGCATCACGAAAAGTATGGGTTTATTGTCTCAGGTCGAAGGATCAAGTATTTGATCGTTTTAAAGCTTTTCATGTAATGGTGGAAAGACAAACTGGCAAGCAGTTGAAATGTCTCAGATCAGATAATGGAGGTGAGTACTATTCTCGTGAGTTCTCCACATATTGCACAAAATATGGTATCAGGCATGAAAAGACTGTCCCACGTACCCCACAGCATAACGGTGTAGCAGAACGAATGAATCGTACCATTGTTGAGAAGGTCCGATGTATGATCAGTGCGGCTAAACTACCAAAGCCATTATGGGGTGAAGCTGTATTGACAGCTTGTTACCTTATAAATAGGTCACCTTCAGTTCCATTGAATTTTGAAGTTCCAGAAAAGATATGGACGGGTAAAGACATAACATATTCTCACTTGAGAGTATTTGGGTGCAAGGCGTTTGCACATGTGTCAAGTCAATTGCGAAAGAAGTTGGACCTCAAATCCACTCCATGCATCTTTATTGGATATGGAGATGAAGAGTTCGGGAACAGGCTATGGGACCCAGAACTAAAGAAGGTTATTCGAAGCAGAGATGTTGTTTTCTATGAAGACCAGTATTATGATTTCAAGGCATCGATTAACGAGCAACAAAGCTTCAAAGTTCCAGAAATGATATCTGAAACAAAAGATGATGTTCCGATCGATGAACAGAATAATGAAGTTGATGATGAAGATCAAGGAGGTATTGAGCAGGGGGAACTTCCACCTCTTGATAATTCAGAGTCATTTCCAGATGTTTCTAATGAAGAAACTCAAGTTCGACGATCTGATCGAGTTCGTGTTCCTTCCTCAAGATACCCAACTTCGAACTACATCCTTCTTACCAGTGAGGGGGAGCCAGAGAGCTTTCAGGAAGCTCAATCTCATATTAACAAAGCCAATTGGCAGAAGGCCATGGAAGACGAAATGAATTCTTTGCACAAAAATCAAACATATGAGTTGGTGAAACTTCCTAAAGGAAAGAAAGCCTTGAAAAACAAGTGGGTTTTCAAGTTGAAGAAAGATGGCAAAGGAAACATTGTGAAGTACAAGGCAAGACTCGTTGTCAAAGGATTCCAACAAAAGGAGGGAATTGACTTTGATGAGATTTTTTCGCCGGTTGTGAAGATGATGTCGATTCGAGTCGTGCTCGGATTGGTAGCCAGTCTAGATCTTGAACTTGAGCAGATGGATGTAAAAAAAGCTTTTCTCCATGGTGATCTGGATGAAGAAATATACATGGAGCAGCCCGATGGGTTTAAAATCCCAAAGAAAGAGCATCTCGTCTGCAAGCTGAAGAAGAGCCTTTATGGTCTTAAGCAAGCCCCAAGACAGTGGTACAAGAAGTTTGACTCGTTCATGGCAAGTCACGAGTACAAAAGAACTGTTGCAGACCACTGCGTGTACTTGAAGAAGTTTCCAGATGGGAAATTTGTCATCCTTTTGCTCTATGTGGATGATATGCTAATAGTCGGTCAAGATGCAACCATGATCAACAACTTGAAGAAAGATTTGTCTAAGTTCTTTGATATGAAGGACATGGGCCCAGCTCAACAGATATTGGGCATGAAAATTATCCGTGATAGAGAATCAAGAAAATTGTTCTTGTCACAGGAGGAGTATGTTGAACGTGTGATCAAAAGATTCAACATGGAAAACGCCAAGCCTGTTGGCACTCCGTTGGCAAATCACTTCAAGTTAAGTAAGAAAAATTCCCCTTCTTCTGATAAAGAGAAAGAAGAGATGAAGACAATCCCTTATTCCTCAGCCATATGAAGTCTTATGTATGCAATGGTATGCACAAGACCAGATATTGCTCATGTTGTTGGTGTCGTTAGTAGATATCTAGCAAATCCAGGAAAGGAACATTGGGAAGCAGTCAAGTGGATACTGCGATACCTGAGGGGTAGTTCAAAATTATGTTTATGCTACGTGGGAGCAAAGCCAATCGTGAAAGGTTATACAGATGCCGATATGGCAGGAGATCTTGATAATAGGAAATCTACATCAAGTTATGTTTTCACTTTGGCAGGGGGAACTATCTCATGGCAATCCAAGTTACAGAAGTGTGTAGCACTGTCAACAACAGAAGCCGAGTACATTTCTGCCGTTGAAGCTGGGAAGGAGCTTATATGATTAAAACGGTTTCTTCAAGAAATAGGGTTTCCCCAAGCAGAATACATCATTCATTGCGACAATCAGAGTGCTATGGACCTAAGCAAGAATTCGATGTACCATTCTCGCACTAAGCATATTGATATTCGTTATCATTGGCTTAGAGAAGCAATCGAGAGAGGAGAATTGAAGTTGTCAAAGATCAACACAAATGACAATCCTGCAGACATGTTGACCAAAGTGGTGACACAAGACAAACACAAACTATGTGCTGAAATAGTTGGGCTAAGGATTGTTCAATAGAGGCTGGAGGGGGAGATTTGTTGATTTCCAGCCTCCATTCTAGAAGCCACCATTGTTGACAAAGCTTAAGGTGGCAAATTTGATATTCTCTTCCAAGAATTCAATGTGTTCATATACTATAGATTTAGTGGCTAGTTTAGCTATAAATAGAGGCTTAAGTTTCAGTTATTAGACATCCCAAACATCACAAACACATAAAGTTAGTGAGCATAACACTTAGAGTGTAAGTGTTAGATAGAGGGTTAGTTTTTTGTAATAGTCGAGTGTGAGAGTTGCTCCTCCTATTGTAATTCTGTTCTAGTGTTGAATAGAAGAATTTTTCAATCCCAACATAATATAGTTAATTAAGGTTGGGTAGGGACCAAGCGTGTAACGAAATAAAATAATAGAGACTGTTCGAGTTAAAAAAATAGTTAGAGACCAAACGCGCAAGTTACCCAAAACCACAGAGACCATTCATGTAATTTACTATAATTACTATATAGATTAAATAGAATCAGATTTCTAGAAGGTTTTAGGGGGTAGGGGGTTTTGGGATTTTAAGAGGGATGGTTTTTTTCAGCCATTCAGCTCCCGCCATGCCAAGCTCTCTCCTCTCAACAGCTGTCTCCACTCCTTACGTTCTTACCCATTGAGCAAAACCTTTTCCTCTTTACCCTTACAGCTACATCTCTCTTTCTTCTTCTTCTTCTTCTTCTTCTTCTTCTTCTTCTTCTTCTCGACCCTCTACCTCCGGTCCTATCCAGTTTCCTGCTTCCATCAAGAACCCTCTGTTGATTTTTCGGATACTGAAGTGAACCGGTTTAATTTACAGGGTTAGTGTCCGTAAACCTTATACTCGGGAAGCAATTGGGTCGGTGCGGCGGCGGCGATGGATTACTTAGTGACGAGGATGGCGGTTGTAGCAGAGAGGTTTTCGGGTATGGTGGCGGTTGAGAGGTTTCCAGTGCTAGTGATGACTGGGAAGTTTCCGGTGGTGGTGGAGATGGTGAGTTCTGAAGGTTTTGATTTTGCAGGTACATAAGCCGGAGAAATCAAGAGATAGCATCGTCATAAGCCTGGCACTTAAGCCCTTCGTGAGATTCGACATTTGCAAAAGACCATTAAAATATCTCCTTTGGTGCATATGGATTCGTTTCAGATACCTCACTCCTTGATACAGATGATCTCCCCCATTCTGTAAGTATATTTCAACCTGAATCTTGCCATGTTTATGAGCAATTCCTTTAACTTTATTTGGATTCTTATTTTCGCTAAAGTTTTGTTTCCACAGCTAGGGCTTGACGCACTATACGATTCAATGTATTTCTTTCTTCTAACGTTTCTTCCTTTAGCATAATGATCTATCCAATGGAATTCACCTCTTTTATGCTGTAATTAATTTTTTCTTTTTTGGGAAAATATGGAAGAAAATAGCCCTTCAGTGGTTTCTTCTTTAGGGTTTTACTGTGTATAACGTGTTTCGCTTTGCACGATCAACGGTTCTTTCTCCTGTAATGATTTATTTCATGTTCTTGCAGCTTGTATCATTCTGGGCTTGATCTGCATCTCGCTACTGATTTCCAGTAGTATGAAGATGCTTTCTATGATCAATTGACACATTTCAAAGTGCACATTATTTTATTTTCTGTTTGTTCATGGAACTCCAATAACCAACTCTACACCAAGAACTTTTGAAGGCATATAATATGAAGATGCATGCTCCATTGAAATCCAAAGGGACCACCACTAGGGTTAGCAACTAGCACACAATTTTTGAGCTAAAACAACGCGTTATTCTCACATTAAACAAGATTGCTGATAGAGACACATATGAAATTGGGGTTGAAGAACTTGGAAGAACAATCGAGACACTAACTCCAGATGGCATTTCACCATTTTTGTCCTGCATTTTGGACACCGATTCAGAAAAAAAAAATAGTCGTTCGAAAAGAATGCATAAAACTAATAGGTATGCTTTCAACCTTCCACCAAGATCTCATTCTCCCACACTTGGGCAAAATGGTAATTAGCATAATTAAAAGACTCAAAGATCCAGATTATGTTGTGAGAAATGCATGTATTGAGACAATGTGTATTTTGGCATCTAAATTGGGCACCATTGACAATGAGCAAGAGGGAAGCTTTGTTTTACTAGTGAGACCTCTTTTTGAAGCACTAGGCGAGCATAATAAACACGTTCAATTCGGTTCAGCATTGTGTTTATCGCGTGTAATTGATCATACGCGGGACCCACCGCTGTTTATTTTATAACATATGTTGATAAGAACTACAAAAATGCTGAAGAATCCACACTTCATGGCAAAACCAGCCATGATTGAGTTAAACAGAAGTATCATTCATGTCAGTTTTGTAATTAGTATTCCTTATTTTACAACTTACTCCCTACAGACATCATTACCTATTCAGCCACTTTATCCGTATTCATAACAAGTGAATCACTTTAAAACATATTCTTGAAATTACAGGCAGGTGGTGCATCTACACAAAGCACACTAAATGCTGCAATGAGTAGCATTCAAGAAGGTCTTAAGAACAGTGATTGGAGAACAAGAAAAGCTGCATGTGAAGCATTAGCAGAAATTGCTTCAAACAATGGATCTTACTCTTCTTCTATCAAATCATATTGCATTCGTGCCCTTGAGTAATGTCGTTTTGATAAGGTTTGATGTTATTCTGCAAATAACTTCATAAAAAAGTATACTTTATTTTCAAATTTTCATTCATGATTTTTGATCCAAGAATTGCTTTTTGTTTGATCGATTTAGGCCAGACCAGTTAGGGACACGGTACTTCAAGCTTTACAACTTTGGAAAAGTCTTATAGGAACTGGTGCATTTGAAATTTCAGAAGTTGGATTTTCTATAAAAGGTTTAATTTTGTGATTAATGGGGTATTTTAGCCTTTTAGGCTTCTAATTAACATTCTGCTAAAAATTTCAGGCGATTACAGTGACATTACGAATACTACCGAATCAAAACCTCACTATGAATCCATTAAAAAAAGAATTCCACTTTCTGTTAGAAAATGGGTCAAAGTTAAAATATAACAAGAGGAGACTTAAATTCTCTGAAAAATTAATATGAATAACCTCTGAACCGTAGACGAATATTGGGAATACAAAGCAACCTTCAGATTTTTTTAAAACGAAATAACAGTCAAAATCTTTCATCTACTTAATACGTTTTGGTCCAACCCGTGCGAAGCACGGGCTCAACCTAGTTATAATTATTTTGATTCTGATAACCATGAAGAAATCCATGTGACAACTAACACTATTCTTGTGTAGTCGCTATTCTTGAAGTACAACAAAAATAATACGATTAATAGATGGAAGTAGATCTATTAACAAGATCTAGCCTTAAAGTTACGAGTAAGTGTCATTGAGTCCCATTAGTAAACTCATTAGATGGTTGATTTCTTTCTCTCCATCACATGCGCATTTGCCACAGGAAAAATGTGTTTTGAAAGTTATTCCCACAAAACCTTTAATTTTGTAAGGTAATTACTTCTAATATCTTATGCCTGCATATTATTCACAAGTCCTATCTGAACTTTCTTTCAAAATTGAATTTAATATCCATGAAATGGCCATATTATTATTCCTATTTCAAGCATTTGAATCGAACCTAATCATGTAGACTAGGTTGTAGCAAGGATCCATTGATGAATTCATATCACGGCTCCAAGGAGCATAATCCTCAATTGTGAGTGTTTGTGGAACTAAGACTCAATTAGGTCTATCTAAATGATGTAAGAAATAAGGATCGTTGTTCACAACATAATCGACGAGAGTTGAATTTGATGAGTTCAACATCTTTCATCAAATCAAAAATCAAAATATAGTTATGAAGACCAAAATGAATGAAGCAATAATGAAATGAACTAACATATCAGAATCAGATAAAAATGAATTGGCGAAATCTAAATTGATCGAAACAATGATCAATTACAATTTAGAAAAAAACAAAGTGTGAATTCTTCTATGATGCGGATGGAACCTATGAAGATTTGAGAGTAAATTCATCAAAGAAATTGTGCTACAATACCATATTATCAATTGGGAATTTATAGAGAGAATAAAATTATGATAATCTCATTGAACCAAAAATAATACAAGTGCATGTGTACATGTGTGTATATATATATATATATATATATATATATATATATATATATATATATATATATATATATATATATATATATATATATATATATATATATATATATATATATATATATATATATATATATATATATATATATATATATATATATCGTGAACCATCAATGTTAAAATGAGCTAAGACTAACCACTTTTCTATAATAAAGTAACTACTAATTACTAATTAACTAATTAATTATACCTTTTCTTTAACTCCAACAATCACAAGTGAAAGATAATATGAATTCACATTGAAACAAAACATGGCCAAAACAAGAAATTATTTGTCCAATCTAAAATATGAGGAAATCTTTCAACAATACACAAATGAGAAAGTAAAGAAACTTTGGGAATATGTAGTACTTCAATAGAGTAAAGCCGAATTAAAAAAAAAAAAAAAAACATTGTTTGGACGTTGAAAACCATGCATGCATGGTAAAATTCTTGTCACATATCCATTGATGCATGATTGGGGTTTAAACAATTGCGGTGCTAAAGACTTGTAATTATAGATTTCACGGCCTCATCTGCGATGATGTAATACATGCTTTCTGTAAAATGAACGGCGTCCCAATAAATGTATTTTGAATGATCAGTACATGTATTCAACCCCTTTAAGCTCGTCCCAAATTCAGTTAAACCATCTCCACAACAACCCTTTTCGATTTCTGTAAAACCTGTCAATTTCAGTTTCACAAAAACATCCTTCAATAATCTATCAAAAACTTTATACCTAGCTCAAAAGATAAATATTTTTCATCATTTTATTTTTTAATATTTCTTTTTTATTAAAATTTAATGGATTTGTAATAATTGCTTAATGAGTGTTGAATAGGCAAGAGAAAATATGATTCGACATTTGATCGGGAGTTTAGTGCATTATAATTGATGATATGGAGTTATCAAGTTCAATCACCATGAAACTACTGAACACTCATTTAACATAATAAATTTAAAGAGTAATTGTATTGCTTCCTATCTTTTGTTCCTACTCACATTCCTACCCATATTAAATTGTGACAAATGTCATATTTAATAAAAATAATAATATTTAAAAACACTCATTATATGTTTAGTTTTTTTTTAATAATAGGGTCTATTAAGTTTTATATATATATATATATATATATATATATATATATATATATATATATATATATATATATATATATATATATATATATATATATATATATATATATATATATATATATATATATATATATATATATATATATATATATTAATTATAGGTAAAAATATTTCAACCATATTAATTTAAAACCCTCAAGATATTCGAATTTTCTTTTAATTAATAAATTAAGCACCATTATAATTCTACTTTTAATATTAAGTATTCATTTTTCAACCTAAATACTTAATTTATTATTTAAATTGGATATAAACATTATATTTTTTTATTGCTATCATTTTCTAACTATTAATATGATATACATAATTAGTTAATTTAAATATGTTATATTGAAAAGATTGAAAAAATAGATTAAAAAACGTTAAGTATATTATTAAATATAAAATGCCAAGTTAGTAAATTTTTTTTGATTGAAACCAATATACTTTATTTATAATGAAACTTTGAAAAAAGATATAGTTTTAATTAATTATAAAAATAGTTATAAATAACACAAAACTAAAAATTATATTACATTATAATGAAAATAATAACTAATATTAATCATTAAATATTTTTTAAATAATATTAAATAAAAAACTATATTTAAGTTCATTTAAACTAATGTGATCCTACAAGATGTCTATGTGAATTGGAAAGCATATCAAAAGTTAAAAATAACTATAAATAGAAAATACATTCATTTTTATTTTCATATACAACTTGCAATTAAATATCTAAGAGATGATTTGGTTTGAGTATATGCATATAATATCAGATAACCTCATTTTTTTTAAACAAAACATTCATAAATATAATAAAGGCTGTGTTTTGGAGTTTTAAAAATATTAAAAAATCATTTTTTTTTTGCATATATACATAGCCCTATGCATATATATAAACAAATGATTTTTTTGAATTTTTTTTGAATCTTTAAATCATATATATATATATATATATATATATATATATATATATATATATATATATATATATATATATATATATATATATATATATATATATATATATATATATATATATATATATATGTGTGTGTGTGTGTGTGTGTGTGTGTGTGTGCAGCAAAGAACTGGATACCATATTTTGAGGGGTTTCTTAAGGTGTTTAAAATGACATCATAAATGTCAACAAATGCTGTTCTCATCGATAATGTTGCCTCGAGTGCCGACAACTTCGCCTTCAACAAAAGGTTGAAAGAGAGAGCCACTTGGTTCATATCTTCATCACATTTACGACTGTTCTTTAATGTCTTTATCAGAGGCATGCATCCAAATGGCTCCATCCCAACAACCGCCAACCTCCGTACTCCTAGAGAATGCATTTCCTATTATTTCAGAAATGAAAAGATATACTTTAGCTTTTTTAAAGCGTGTTTTCCCGTATCCCGTTCCCACGACGGGCTTCCACAAAATACAAAATGTACGTACTCAAACACCATTTTTCTTTATTATTTTGCTAATTTTCAAGTGGGTTGTGTATGATTATAAATACATATTTTCAAGTAAATTAGATTAGGATTAATATTTTCAATGAGTTATAACTTCTTTTTTTTTTTTTTTTTTTTCATAAAAGACGATTGTTTTAAAAACGTATTATTAGAAGTTAAGCAATTTCAATTTGTTTTCACAAGAAAATCATATATATATATATATATATATATATATATATATATATATATATATATATATATATATATATATATATATATATATATATATATATATATATATATATATATATATATATATATATATATATATATATATATATATATATATATATATACCAACATCCTCATAACGAATTTTCCAAAAGCAGACATCCATTTTCTAAGAGAACATGTTAAAATTCGAAAATCGTAGATTTTTTATTCTATTCAAAACATAACTAGTCTAAATTTCAATAGGCAGTTAGAAATTGATACTTAAAAAACAAATATATCTAGATTCCATTTAATTACGTTGACGTTTCTACAGAAAATCTTAAATTCTTTATAGTTATGTTTGTAAGCTAGTTCTATTGCCTTAAAGATTGTGGATATTTCAAATTTCTATTTTACCCTTAACTATCTTTACAAAAAAAAAAAAAAAAAAAAAAAAAAAAAAAAAAAAAAAAAAAACTAGAGAATTCTAATGAAAAACTAATCATAATAAAGTGTTCTATTGAAATCAATAAGCATGTAGTTTGATATTTGACTCGTATGGCATATGGTAATTCCTCAATAACATGGATTCCAATCCCCATTAGCCGTTACTCGCTACTAAAAATCCTAGAGTACATTCTTATTAAACACCTAAATTTGGCTTTCCTTTTTATAGTTCTTAAAAGTATAAGGTAAGATTTGATGTTTTACCTTAATGTAAGTTTCCATGCAATTGATCAAGAAACGTTGGTATTGGGCGATGGTAAACTTCTGGGATCGAGTAGGATCAACGTAGTAATTTTGTAAAAAGTCATTTGTACCCATGCTCAAAATGAACACTGCATTCTCCAGGATCATGTGAGAACTTTCTTCTCCAACAAGCTTCCTTAAACGAATCTTATACTCCTTAAAGTAGTCCAATTGCTTTCGAAGAGATATAACATTCTACATTGTGAGAAAAAAATGACTAGTTTTAACATAAAACCGTTAATTTGTTGTATGCAAATGCTAACAATTTCTTTAATTTAAATGTCTTGTGATAATTGAATTAAGATGAACAATAGTAGGGACAAGAATCATAACCTCTCAGAAGGATAACAAAGATTAATTGGGGAAATAATTAATTTTAAAAATTATGATCGAGTTATTAATAACTTATAGGGCAAATTTCATAAAAAATACTAACTTTTTAAAAAATTTCGATTTTGACACTGTGTTATTTTTTTTGTCAATAAAGTCACTAAGTTTTCAATTTTTTTCAATTAAGTCACTATGTTTTCAATTTGGTTTCAATTTTGACCATTTGACCGGTCAACCCGGTAGTCAGCTGACGTGGCATGATGACGTGTCAGTCTTTGATGATGCGACGCTGACGTGGCATGCTGACGTGGCACCCGAGGGTCAAAATTGAAACAAAATTGAAAACATAGTGACTTAATTGGAAAAAATTGAAAACTTAGTGTTTTAATTGAAAAAAATAACACAGTGTCAAAATCAATTTTTTTTGAAAAGTTTGTGTCTTTTTTGGAATTTTTTCTACATTTTTTAAAATGATAAATTCGTTTTTTTACGTTTTTAGAACATATAAATATATTTTTTTACAAGTATAAATACGTATTTTTATATTTTTAAAAACATAGATACATTGTCATAAGTATATATAAATGTATATTTTTATGCTTTTAAAAATATAAATACGTTTTTTCCGCATATAAACATGTATATATCAATAAAATACGTATTATAAAACGAGTTTAAAACTCTTTCTTGACATTTTTTTCATTATAAACATGATTTTGATTGATACGATATGTGATTATATGCAAAACAAACGTGCTTTTGATTGATACGATACGTGATTATATGTAAAAAATGTATTTTATATTTATAAAAACATAAAAATAAGTATTTGTTCGTTAATTTATGTTTGTTTGTTTATATTTGTTCCGTTATGTTGGTTTAAGTTCGTCCGTGTATGTTTTTTCATTTAGAAGTATAAATACATATTTTTATGTTGGTTTACGTTCGTTCTGTTAGAAGTATAATACATTTTAGTTGTATAAATATGTTTTTATGTCTTTAGAAGTATAAATACATATTTTTATGTTTTTAGAAATATAAATATATTTTTATGTTGGTTTAAGTACGTTCGGTTAGAAGTATAATACATTTTAAGAAGTATAAATATGTTTTTACGTCTTTAAAAGTATAAATACATATTATTATAATTTTAGAAGTATAATACATTTTTAGAAGTATAAATACATTTTTTATATCTTTAGAAGTATAAATACGTATATATACTTATGAAAATGTATGTATGCTTCTAAAAGTATAAAAATACGTCTTTATATTTGTAAAAAATATATTTATACGTTCTAAAAACGTAAAAAGACAAATTTATCATTTTAAAAAATGTAGAAAAAATTCCAAAAAAGACACTAACTTTTAAAAAAAAAATTGATTTTGATACTATGTTATTTTTTTTCAATTAAAACACTAAGTTTTCAATTTTTTCCAATTAAGTCACTATGTTTTCAATTTTGTTTCAATTTTGACACTCGGGTGCCACGTCAGCATGCCACGTCATCGTCGCATCATCAAAGACTGACACGTCATCATGCCACGTCAGCTGACTACTGGGTTGACCGGTCAAATGGTCAAAATTGAAACCAAATTGAAAACATAGTGACTTAATTGAAAAAAATTGAAAACTTAGTGACTTAATTGAAAAAAAAAATAACACAGTGTCAAAATCGAAATTTTTTGAAAAGTTAGTGTTTTTTATGAAATTTACCCTAACTTATATATAACTTTGTTTTGTTGAATGGCAAAGGTGCTTTTATTTGGAGACCGGATGAGAGTGGTTCGAACACCAAACTTCTCCTATGGTAACTTAAAGTATCCACAATGAAATAAACTCTATAGAGTTTATATACTAGATTGTTACACCATTTTTCACTTTTCATATATTTATATTCTTTTTCCTAAAAGGTATTGAACTCTACAAAAGTTTAATAAAACATTTATTTTTAAACTTAAAAAAGTTTTATTTTTCACATTGAAAATTTTAATGACTATTAAACTCCATCTCCATTAAATCTCAATGTTATGACTGAGTTCGTTGATATTGTCAACTATGCATTTCACCACATTCAACATTTTTATTAAACTATGCATAATGAATTCTCTTATAACTTATGACTTTTGTCGACATTGTAATTTTCTTAGATCGTATAAATTAGCTTTCCTATAATCTGAATAATTTCATTTGTTATAATAAAAATTCTTCTTGCTGTTTTAAAAAAAAATTCCCTTTGTTATAATCCTTAAGCTTTAACTTTTAAATACTTTTTTAATATAATATACCTTACCATTAGTGTCGTGTTTCTTTTTATTCTTTATTTCTTACACAAGAAGAATGTTATATGTTAGTCCAACCGAATGCAATATTCTCAAAAATTACAACTTAAATTTGATTTTAGTAACGTCAAAATACCGTTAAGCTCAGTAAAAGAAAATAATCAAAATATCATTTTACCAAATTTCCTGGTTAGTTTGATATGCATAAATCGGCGTGTATCACTAGGTTTAGTCAGAACATTTAATTTTTTGTTTGGCAAAATTTAGGTTATGTTAAGCCTGTGACCCACAAACACTTTTGATTTATAATGTTTAAAAATTCGAAATATTTAATGTGTTATATGATTGAGAATTATATTATTTAGTGACAATTTAAAATTCGTAACAAAGCAATTCAGAATATTTTATGTATTAATTTAAATAGACCGAGTAACTTAATTTTACCATGCATGTTCATATCACCTTTCTTATCTAACTCGGTTTTCCTCTTCTACCAATTTGACTTCTTACGAAATAAGTTATAATTTAATCAACACATATCCATAAAGAAATGGAAATGTTCAATTTAGGTTTATATGTTAAAGCATGTCACTTACAGTGACATTTGCCGTGTAATCATCATAACCAGAACCACCTGATGCAAAACTAACACCATGCAACAGGTCTTCTTCCATCAGATTTCGATCCAAATACGCTTTAGTTATGTTTCTGTAACCTAAAGCCTCAGCTGCAATCACACAAACAAACAACAATTCATGCACCCGTGCATGATTTAGCATAGGCAATTACGTTAGAAAACTTATACCAGTAAGGCACCTTCCACAAGCATCGATGCATGGTGAATTGGTGTTTTAGCTTGTGCTACAAGTATTCATGCATGAAAATTACACTAAAAGTTACCAATGATATCAGTGGAGAGTCTGCCATTGGTGAACCTTCCTGTTGGGTGGGAGTGACCGAAATCTTTCCCGTAAGGCAGAAAATTGCCTTTATGCCATGTGTTTTGAAGATTGTTGTTGTTACCAGGATCAACACTTGAATCACCAAACACCAGAATAGATGTAACATGATATTTGGCTGCAAGAACCCTAAGCTTTTGGGCACTCCCCATGGCACGTGCATTGCATGTGACCACAGCCTGGAACAAGTACATCACTATTACTAGGTTAAGTGTCACCCATGTTATATGTTTCATTTTCAATTGATGAGAAGAAAATAAAGAGCGTTTTATCCGACAGAGAAAAAATATTGAGATTGGGATGTGTTGTAGAGATATCTCCATGGCTTTTATAGACACGACATTTAATGTGGTAGGTTTGGGCATTCATAGTAATCCCCGTCCATATGCAAGATTTTTTATTACCATTCTATCTCAACCCACCAACGTACAACGTTTTCTCGGAACAACAATGTTTTCTCGGAACCAATTGAGTTACGCGTAGGATGGTTTATGATTAATGTATTTTAACTTAAAAAGGATGTAGGAACATCTAAACTATCTAATCATTTTGTAATTGCTAAACTATCGAATCATTTTGTAATTGAATTCAGATTTTAGATGGTTTACCAATGAGTTGATACCTGATAACGAAGTACTTGAATGTGACTAGGGTGACAATTTAATATATATTTACGATTGAGGTACCGACTTCTCATTAAATATTTTATAAGATAATGTTAACATCAGTGGCGGATCCAGGAATTATCACTAGGGGGTGCAAAAAAAATTTTCCTGGAATGTAAATATATAATAACATAAAAAAAATTTTACGATCAAACATAATAATATCAAAAAAATGTTTACAAGTACGAGTACATAATAATAACCAAAAAAACGCTTACAAGTATGAGTACTATTTAAATTTCACATCTTCGTATACTAATTTTGGTAAAACGATTCATTACATCTTCATATTAGTGTGTCTCATTTTTTTTCGAGAGGGTGCAACGTACTAGAAAATATATATTTTTTTTTTACAAATACCCGCGAAAGTTGAGCCGGTGCACAGTCCCCCCAGTGCACAATACTAGAACCGCCCTTGGTTAGCATAATATATTTTTTTTTATAATGGTTGACTCACACATTCATCCAATCATTCTTTAAAATCTGCATCATTTGTCCACAATGTAACTTAAACCTTCAATCTCTTGGGGAGGATTCCATCACTCTTGATAATGCTAGGTCAAATGCCCTTTGGTGTTATTGGCCTATTTTTTGTCATTTAGATATGTTAACCCTACATAGCTTTCCCATTTATAGTTGTCTTGTCTTTTCCTTTCATTGTGCCTAAAGGGCGTTTTAGATTGCTTTTCAAAACTCCTTATTAACTTATTGACTTTTTAAAAAGTCAATAACTCAAAAAGTATGTTTGGCAAAGTTATTAGTCCTTTTGATAACTCTCTTTCAGAATAAGTAAAAAAAATATAATTCACCTCTTCATTACTTATGAAAATTTGTTTATAGCTTATTGGAATAGAAAAAACTATTCTACCCTTAAAACATCCTTATAGTCTATAGATATGTAAGCATGACATTTTTGGCCATTTTACATATATATATATATATATATATATATATATATATATATATATATATATATATATATATATATATATATATATATATATATATATATATATATATATATATATATATATATATATATATATATATATATATATATAAAAGTTAATCCAAACACTTTTTAAAAAAAGGTTTAGGTCAAATTTGATCATTTAACTTTTAAGTTGTAAAAATCACTAAACTTATTATTTTGTGTCAAATTGGTCATTAAACTTTTTTTGTGGTCACTTAACTTTTGTGTGCGAAAATGGTCACTGAACTTTCGAAATTGTACTCATTCAATTTTCTATGTTTCCTTTTTCAGAATTTGTTTTTACAAACTCTTTTTTTATTTCGTTTTTACATGTTTTTTATAACCTCATTTTTACATGATTTAAAAAAAAAACATGAAAAACGAAGTAAAAAATGAAGTTGTATAAATAGATTGTAAAAAATGCAAAAATGTAGTAAAAAATTAAGTTATAAAATCGAATTGTGAAAAAGTATTTAAAAACAAAGTAAAAATGAAGCAAACAAACGGATTGTGAACAAACATGTAAAAATGAAATAAAAAATGAATTTGTAAAAACGAAACCTAGAAAAAAGAAAACAAATAAAATCGAATGAGAACAATTTCGAAATTTTAGTGACCATTTTAGCACCTTTTCAAAAGTTAGGTGACCACAAAAAAAGTTTAATGACCATTTTGACACAAATTAATAAGTTTAGTGACGTTTTGCAACTTAAAAAGAGTTAAGTGACTAAATGAGCACAAAACAAAAACTTAAGTGACTAAATTTGACATAAACCCTTTAGAAATGATTATCAACTTATAATTTTTTCCACCAAATAAGCGAATTCAAACACTTTTTAAAAAACTCATTTTTGTCACCTCGTAAGTCAATAAGCACTTATATCAGAAAGTGCTTATTGAGTTAAATAAAAAAATCCCAAACACCCCCTACTTTTCTATTAAATAATAAACCCTAGTCGTTTCATTGTACTTACTTTTCGATCCTTGCCTTTTGATTTGATAATTGGAAGATTTGTAGCAGGCACCATTTACGCAGATCAATATTATTCTGGTACTCGTTTTCGTATTTTCTGGCTTTGTTATCATGTTTCCTGGGTATGTTTTATCAATTTCATTAGTATTGGATTATTGTTGCTGTTGTCATTCATTTAGTATTTTCTTGTTTTGATCGTTGTTATTATTTTATTAAGATCTACTGCTAGTATTGATCTATTTTGATTTCTATCAATATGGCTCGTAAGATGTAAAATGGTTTACTCGACAACAAGTCAAGCTACGTCTACTGTGAGAAACGAGAGAAATCTTTCATTGATAAATTTCAATGATTTACAATAGGGAATATATGACTACATACTCAATGTTCACAATCTAAACATCGAGTATTTGATATTTTTGACATATTGCATTGAGTAGCCAATGAGATGTATAAATAGCAAGATATCGAAGGCTGAACAGGTAAGGTCTGTTGGAATAATGTCCAAGATCATCAACTTGTTAGAACATTTTTGATAAAAGGTAGAGTCCTTTTGGGTTGTCCTTAGAACCCAGGAAAACATTTAGGGTCAAATATATGAAAGGTTATTTAGTTAATTAATTTATAGAGAATAAATTAATTACAAACTAAAAGAATAATAATAATAATTTAATTGGTAAATTAGTCTAGAATTAATTTGGAACCAATTAAAGAGACTGGATTGTAATTGATTAAAGATATAATCGATGGAACAAGTCCAGGGGTGCGGCCGCCAAAAGGCTCCTAAGTTTGAAACCCTAGGAGCCCTTGACTATAAATAGAGGCCTTGGGGTGACAACCTAGGCATCACAAACCCTTTTGAGCCTCCAACTCCCCTCCTCCCTCCTCCCCTTGCGAAAACTCTTCCCTCTCTAGGGTTAAAGTTCTTTGCTCTTGATCTGCCTGGTTTTCTGGTTGTCCCTGGGTACAAGCCATTATAGGGATTCGTATTGTGGATCTTGATCATCCCTGCAATCGTGGTCTTGACTAGATCTCAAAGGCAACGACTTCTTGATGTACATTCTCGTTTGATTTTAAAGGGTTATTGTCATAATGACCCAACGAACTTTTGCCATTTATTTTAAATGGTCACTGAAGGTTTTTTGTGCATTCTAGGTCCTTAAATAGCAAAATCTATGTCAAAAATACCATTTTATGGGATTTGACCGGGTCATCCGGTTAACACGCCTACGTGGCATGTCATGTCTCATATTAGTCAACAAAGCATGTCCACGTGGCGCTAACATGGCGTTGACAACGCCTACTAATATCAAGTATTTTAGTCATTGTTAGGCCCTACTCTTGGTGAATTTATATCATAGATGTAGTGGTATTTCTCACTTTTTGTGCTAGTGCTTGTGTGCAAGAAAATGTTGAAAATAGTGACTAAAAGCGGACAAAATGGAAGAAGTTTGGATCAAGTCAATATCAGTCGAATTAACACGCGCGCCGTGGGAATAGAGACTGCGCGTCGTGCCACGTCAAAGATCAGGCGATTCAAAAAAGCAAAAAAACGGGGATAAGGCTATACGCGCGTCGCGGCTTTGGGCATTGGGCTTTGCACGCCGCGGGTCGACAGATTTTGCAAGTATAAATAGAGGTCATTAGATCGAAAATTGGAGGCAAAGATCGAACCCTAAGGTGGACTTAAGGCTTCTTTGACTCAAGATTTGGAATTTCAGCAACCATTCTTGATATTTTTTATGTTTTCACTTTTAGTTTAATGTTCTTTAGTTTAAATTAGCTTCTAGCCTAGTGTTTCTGGATTGTTCAGATCAGTAGCAGTAGTCTAGGGTTGTTTATTTTCGGATTTCAGTATATTGGATCTTCTGTTTTTGAGTTTTAATTGAGTAATCATTCGGTTTATGGTTTTACTGCACTTTTTAACTTTAATTGTGTTTGGATGCTTGTTTGGTTTGATTGGATTGTTTGTTTGCTTTTGGATTCTGAACTTAGCTTCTGATTTCAGTAAGTAATCTTAGTCTAGGATTGGATTTGATTTAGTTTAGTTTATGTTTGAATTGTATTTTGGAATTGTGTTTTTGTTTGATTTTTGAAAAAGTAGAGTTAGTCCATCTGGCTGTAGCGTGACACTACAGTTGGTAAGCTATCGTCCTATCTTGACCACCAAACTCCCGTGGATCGACCTTTGCTACCGCTATACTAGTGTGTGCAAGGTTTATTTTCTTATTTTTGACCGCATAACGACCTAGGCGTGCCAGGCATCTACGTGGTTTTTTTTAAATTAACTATATATTTTCATTAATTTTAAAACCTATTTTCATATGCAGAATTCGTCAATAAACACACAAAGAGTCTCAAATTCTTGAAATCCCCAATTCAGCCAAGAATTCTCCATCAAAATCAAGCAATTGCCCTCGTAAAATAAATTAATACAAATGAAAGTTGCCCTAATTCAAACAAGCGGAAATTCACACAGAAACATCTAGAATATTCGAAAAAAGGAGAGATGCTTGAAATCAAACGAATTGCTAAGACTAGCTTAGAATCTCGGTTAATTAGCTTTATCACTTAGCTTGAAGTCTCAACGTGAAGCTTTGAGTGCACAAAGAACAGCTTTCAACCTCTCTTTAGCTTCAGCATCCATCAGATTGCCTTCATCGTCAAACTTGGGAGGAGATTGGAACGCGTTCAGGAAAAACTCAGGCTTATTAATGAAATGAAGATCGAGGTAAACACCGCTTTTCCGGAGAATATACTGTAACCTCCCTCCACCGAATCCGCCACCGACACTTACTATAGAAGCAGCCTTATCTGCCCACACGTTCGGTGGCCTAGATGCCCAATCGATTGCGTTCTTCAAAGGTACGGTGATGGAATAATTATACTCAGGATAAGCAAAGAGGAAACAATCGGATTGAAGAATCCGCTGATGGAAAAACTCGACTGTTGGTGGATATTTGTTATCGATTTCGAGATCTGTGTTGAGCATCGGCAAAGGTGATATGTCGACATACTCGATCGCCATTCCATCAACTAATTGCTTCATCAAATCGATGGAGGAACGGATGAGGCCACGGTTGTAGGAAGCTTTGTGAAGGGAACCGCAGATGGCAGCTACGTTGATGACGGGTTTGATTGCCAAAGCAGACTCCATCTCATATTCGATTCGTGAAGCTCTTGAAGACCCTTTCAATTACGCGAGAATTTACTTGGCTAACATACACCACCGAGTGAATTATCTCGATTCCGATGTCATCGTGGTCGACGACATACAAAAGCTTTGGTCGGTTTCCTTGGGGTCCACGGAAATCGGAGCTCCAATGTATAGTCACGGTAATTTCACCAAGTATTTTACCGACCAATTTTGGTACGATTCACGGTTGTCGAGAGTTTTCGATGGGAAAAAAGCGTGTTACTTCAATACAGGGGTAATGGTGATGGATTTAGTGAATTGGAGATGGGAAGATTACCAACCTAGAATTGAGAGATGGATGGAGGTTCAAAAGGAGGAGCGGATTTACGATTTGGGTTCGCGAGAATGAGGATATGGATGGGGTTCGGGGAATGGGGATTCGAGTATAGAACCCTAAAATCAAGTTTAAGAACAATCAACCATTTATTATTTAATATTTAATATTTTTATCTTAATAACAATAATACCATAAATCATAATTTTTAATTAAAAAATATGTTGGAGATGAGGTGGATGTCTTTTGTGCCACATGTTGCCATGCCATTTAAATTATACCGGAGAAACTGAGAAAAAGAGCGATGTTCCCTTTTTTAACGGGTAAATTCATAGTTTAGGGATCTAGAATACCCATAAATATGTTTAGTGACCAAATGTAATAAAACCAAATAGTTAGTTGGGCAAGAATGACAATAACCCATTTTAAAGTTGCTATGATCTGCTATGAACTGATATGATCCTGAATGTGTTCATGGAATTTTATGTGGTTTGATCTTATTTGTCTTCCGCTGCATATGTTATTTGTGTTATGTGATCAAATCCCAACAAGGTCATGGGCGGGAAAAAAAAGAGGACAAACTAGCCCTGAGCCTAGTCACTTTATAGACTGAAAATATGACTACTCCATGCTCTCCATGCTGCCCCTAACATAGAATACTGTTCTTCGTGTGTTCCCAAGATTCTTCTGACTGGAGATGTGACAATACCAATACTGGGTCCAACCAAGGCCTCGCCTTCAGTTGAAGAAATCCTTATTGGTCTTCGGTTGAGTGCCTCCTTAGACGAGACTGTGGCTATCCGACTATGCTTCTGCATTTCTGTCGAACTATACTTCGAACAAGGGTTAACTCTTCCTTCTGAAGAAAAAAACACTTCTTCCAGAGTTTGCTTCGGTCAAAAAATACTGCTGATTCATCTTCTCCTGTTGTTGATGTGTTCATTCCTATTACCATAGCTCAAGCTATTGCTGTCACGATAAACTACGATCCACATGAGACACTGATGATAGGCTTCCTCGGATATCGCCCTTCGCTCTGGATGAAGTTATATCTTTATCTCAATCCTTCGGCCTCGTAACCCCTAGGTCCGGATGGACCTCCTCGGTTATGACTGGCCCTAATGTCAATCTTGGATGCCTTCCTGCATGTCCATGCTGAGGACGTATCTTCTAATCCAAACAAGGTTTGACCTTCCTCGGTCTGAGTGATTAGATATATTCGGTTTTGACATTAGACATGGCTTCGGATCCGGACGAGGCAAGGCTGCCTAGGTCCTCCTGATCCCATGGTTGTTCCTGATCCAACTAGGCGACTGATCCCCTGAAAAAGTACTACTGTCATCCTGCATGAGATGCACTCTGACTAAGATACTTTTCCAAGGGTTGATTTGCCTGAGTTGGTCCAACCGGAGCTAAGATCTTCATCGACAGGAACTGAGGATTCGTCCGAGGCGCAGACCTCAACAGTACGGCCTAGACTTCGTCTCTGTTTCTGGTTGCTTCGGATAGCTGGTCCTCTTCAGTTGTCGAACTGCTCCGGTTCGGATCAGGCTCCACACTTGCTCAACACGAATAACACCAAATATCGGAAAATCTCGTCGCTAATTGCACCAGCAAGAAAACCAAACGGTATTCTCAACCGCTATTTTGTTATACTCTGCGAACCGCTATAGCACAAGATTGACTGCTTAGGTGGCGGGACATTGATACATGTTCTTTTATGATGGTTTGAAATGGATTATGCGAGTGGATCATGTTGAGCTTAACGGTGTTCAAACAAAGTGTTTAGATGCAATCATTCTCATATATTTTGGGTTCTTTGAAACAATGTGATTTTTGGGATTTCCAAGCCAAGAAAAGCGGACATCTTTTACAAAAAAAGTGCGTCTTATTTTTGACTTTGTAATAGAACCACTAAATGTTTGATTAGTTGAATTGGTTGGATTTGCAGCCATATTCTACTATTTGTCCTTTATAATGTGTCTTTTCTAGCATGTAGCAATAAAACTTTTGTCGTTCCAAAACAATACCAAATGAAGTATAGGACATATCATTGAATACATAAACCTCGCATATGTAGTCATCGTTCTCTCACTTGCTTCTTTTTCTAGTAGCCTTTAGACTTTTATCATTGATTATTTCAGTCATAGGAGAGCTCAGACCATAGACTACCTTCGATCTTTCCAACAAAAAATGCATCTTATTTCTACATTTCCTACAATCACTGCCCTTAAGCTGTTTAAGCTTCCCAAACTTGGACAACATGTTCCACGCCAACTCGCATTTGCACTCATGATTGTCAATGGAAATTCGTGTATAAAATTGTTAGAGGATGGACGAAACAAATAATAGGGTGTGGTAATTGGTATTAAATGGATTTTGTATGTTCACTTTCGTTATAGTTTAATTTGACCAAAGATGTTAATGTGCATCATGCATTTTGCTATAGGCTAATGGAAACGAAAGGATCTTCAAGTTTTAGACACAAAGCAAAAAATGAAAAATAAATAGAATATTCGTAAAGTTGTGTAATTGTATGAGAAATCTTTAAGAGTTCCAACATGTCGTATCATATATGTATTTATACCAAAAGTACTCATGTAATACATAAGCATCATGAAATGACAACTTTCAAAAGTTTCTAATTGGTTATGCATAATTACAAACTATTTTTGTTTACCCCCTCAACTAGACCCGACTTGTCATCTTTAACCCCAACCTAACTGGTTCAATTTAAATAGATAGGTCCAATACGAACCGAGTTGTTCATTTCCAGCAAGTCAATTAGCTCCAGCCCAAGCTGACTTGTCGACTTTAATAACAACAGTCCCACTTAGTACTTCCAAGGAAACCGGCCTAAATTGACCTATATTAGCAATTTTCTACCGCAAAAGACTTATTGACCCCTACAATTTGTTGTGTTTCGAATCAAACTAGCATTATATAAATATACATTTTGCATAGCCTCATTTGTATAAATCTGAATCTAAATATGTCTCTCGTATAAATTCAGTTCTCCCATATGATCAGATAACTATACAACCATCAAGAAATAGTATATTAACAAGTTCAATTGAGCAATTCATAAATTATATTTCACTTTCGACATTAATGATGATGTTGTGATTAATTAGATCGGTAAAATATTAGTAACAAATTATATGTAAGTTAATTTTAACATGTGGTAGACAAGTTGGAATTTCTATCTATATTTTTAGCCGTATATTATTTTTGACGTTAATGACGGATTTGTTACTAAATAACAGTGTCAAATCTTAGTAATTAATTATGTAAGTTAATTTTAACATGTGGTACACACAAGGTGGAATTTCTATCTACACTTTAGCCATATAAGAAAAAAGATATTTTCACATATATGAATAAATAACGAGCCCACTCAGAGGTTTTGTATTTTTGTTTTACATATAATACTCACATACATAAAGCTTTAGAAACGTGACGCATGCCTAGTTGTTAGTTGTTGGCATGTGGTAAAGTTCATTTAATATTTTAACAATTCAACAACTAATTTTATACACATTTACACATATTCAAAACAACTTTTTAGTGTTTAAAGAATACTTAACCAGCACAGTGTACTCAAAAAGATTTTAGTATTGCTATGGTTTCTTAAAAATTTTGCGTATCTCCTTATACGTCTGCCTTCACAAAAAACTCTTCAATGCATATCCGTCACTCATGGAATTAAAAATGAGAATTTGTAAATAAAAAATTTAATAAACATGTGAACCATAAAATTCACACATGTTTCATAGTTCAAAGTCATCTACTAGTGTAAGCTATCTAGTTGTAACATTATCATTTTCCTCATTTTCTAAGAAGTAATCACATAAAATGTACAGTAGCATGCTCTCACAACGTCTTCTTTTGATATGTGCAAAATACATCTCCCTAAACATAAGATTTTGCATGTATGTGCTAACTCCATGAAGCAACATCACCAACACCATGAATTAACGGATTTCATCTCCTTATCTACATTTGAATGCCGACCGCCGAACTTGAATATGGTTATTAAACAAAATTCATTTACAACCAAAATACACAAATTGTGCACCAAACAAAAATTGGAATCGCTCTTGCCCGATTTAATCAGCTTCTTATTGCTCCTCAAGTTTCTTCCAACTAATCGGTCTATAGTTCGTCTAACATTACCCTATAGGCTTTCAAGTTCAGACTTCAGAAATTTGCTCATGCTACACTAAAATATCAATTGTTAAGAAGCCCCAAAAAATACGACGAAAAATATATACCTTTTAAGATTTTTACAGATTGATACCTGCGAATATTTATATTTTCTCCCATTTTTTTAAAGTTTTGTGAGTACCACCTGCGAAAATCTGAGATTTTCTCCATACTTTTAAGATTTTAGTAGGTAATCACCTACGAAATTGTCAGACATCTCTGAGAAAATGTAGATGTGGATGTATAATTTTTATGGATGTATAATTTTTGTACACGTCATTAGGGGTGTTCAAAACCGGATATCTGAAAATTCGGATATCCGAATTTCGGATAATGGATTTTGATATCCGAATCCGTATCCAAATTTCCGAATATCCGAAATTCAGATATCCGAATTTTCAGATTCGGATTCGGATATCCGAAACTCACATTTTACAAATATTCAATATGTGTAATTGGTGTTTAATATGTAATTTGTAATGAAATTACCAACACAGTGAATTAACTTTACAAATCAATTAATACATCAACAAAATTGATAAGAATTTATGTATTTTCTTCATAATTTATCTTTACCATGGCTTAATTAAGCTACTTTCTTCAAATTTTAGTAATCGAAGATGACTTCGTTATTTATTAGATTTGCAAATAAATTAACATCACCCTTAATTTAGCATAAAATCAACAAAACTCTTAACTTAGCAAATAACCTAAAATAATAATGGATTCATAAGTTACATGTTATCCTATTCTTTTAGTAGATTTTAAAAAGTAATAAGAAAATCTAAAGTTTTCCTATTTTTCAATTTCAAATTACACATAAAATATTAAAAAATAATTAGAAAATCTTATTTTTTGGATTTCGGATATCCGAAATATCCGAAAATTCCCGAATTTGATATCCAAATCCGAATCCGAAAATCCGGATATCCGATTTTCAGACATCCAATTTTTCGGATAATTTCGGATCGGATTTTCAAATTATTAGATTGGATCTTCGGATTCGGTTATTTCTGAACACCCCTACACATCATTCATATTGAAATGATCACTCAACAATAGATAATAAATATAATATCGGTCTCAGAAAAATGAATTTTTGGTTTATCTTGTTTATTTAGATAAAAATAAATTGCTAAAAAAATAAAAAAATATAACCCATCATCATAGATTATGGAGAATTAAGTTAAGTTACATCGATTCTATTAGCTTGATTTATCATAGTTGGTAAAATTTCTTTCTTTGTAGCTTTTAACTAGGTAAAAGAAACTAGTTTTGCATGAAGTTGGTTAAATGGGTCAAAGGAACTAAAAATAAGATACAACTGTATTTAAATATATACAACAAAATAGAAAAGCTATATTATTATTTTACTAGTACTTTGTAATTTTAATGCATGGCATTTATGAAATTGTACCTTTTACCCCCTAAAGGCAATGTGTGGAAACTTCGATTTTTTCCTGTTATGTAACTTTCAATATTAATGTATGAAACAAAACAATAATGTGATTAAAATAGTTTTTGCTCAAAATATTACAAACAATGATAATACTTTCCAAGTTTCCATACGTTGCCGACCTTCTTCATCAATAAAATTTCTAATTATTCTGGGCCAGCCCAATCATGATAATTCAAATAGTTGGCAATCGTAATGAGCAATAACAAATGCCAAATAAACATTGAAGGCCCACCATCCCCACCCTTCTTTTTCTTGATACGACTTCAGATGAAATATCGCACCGTTTAGGTTATTAATCAAATATTGTTAGAAGTTGCATAATATCGCATATATCTTCAGGTTTATAAATCAGACTTTCATAATGGACTCTAAAAGGTTTATATTTTTAGTCTAAAACATACTAAGGTTTATATGTATTTAACTATATGTTATGTTTGTGATGTCATGCTAAAGTATATTTAAACTTATACCGTAACATCTTCATAGTCTCTATATGAACTTATCACTAAAATTTAAAAACAAGATCCTAACTAGGGGTGTTCATTTGACGAAATCCAATGGTTTTTTATAGAACCGATCTAATCCAATTATACATTGAATTTTCGATTTTGTCAATCGATCCAAACTAATTTATTTTATAAAACCGAACCGAACCGAACCGATCCAATCCAATTTATTTCATAAAACCGAACCGATCAAATTAAATTGGATGTTGGATTAGATAAGTTTTATTCTTTGGATATATATAATTGAATACCCATTATCCAATCGATTTTGGTCCAGTTTCTAAGCAATTGAAAAACAGAAAAAATCGTTTAAAGTCGAACCAATTGGCAAATAGAACTAAACCACACACAATTACTCTAATTGAGACTAACAAATGACACTTCAACAATCAAGGTTCAACGTTCGACCTATTACAATAGAAAAAATCGTTTAAAGTCGAACCAATTGACAAATAACTACATATCATTACATTTCAAAAGAGAGATACAAAAACATTAACTTCAATGCTTCATTCTTCAAATGGGAATTGGGCGAGTCGATATTAGTGTTTAGGTTAGGAATCTAGGAGATGCCAAATTGTCGACAAAATATCTATAACATATATTTTTTTAATTCAATATATTAATTATTACGTGGATAAATAGGTTGGATATTAATTGAATATCTAATTAGATATCCATTGGTTCAATTTGGTTGGTAACCAATCTCATTATCATCCAAAAATAGATCAAATCATTGGATTCTGAAATTTCGAAACCAATCTAATCCAATTAATGTTGGATATCCAATATAATTGGTCGATTTTAATCATATTGGTTGCTTTGCATTAGATCAGGTTTTTTTTTTCACACCCCTAGTCCTAATAGTAGAAATATAACAAGAAATATCATTTTTAACAACTTTAACGTAAAATAAGTTTATAAACTCCAACGAATATCAAAGACACAAGTATCAAATAAATTTCAAGCTATCTTTAAGCCTTATGGTAGTTGAAAACTTGTAATTCATTTTGGGAAAACCTTCCAACCCATTTGAGATTTTGGTATCAATTTTTATATTTCCTCTTACTTTCAACTTTTTCTGGGTACAACATAAATAATCCACATATACTCTCCCAACCCATAGAATTTTCTCTTTTTTTAAAAAAAAAAATATTTTTTACCAACTTAAAATTAAATAAATAAAACTAAAATTGAAAACATTTCATTAGAAAAATGCACCCTATTACAAACGGTAATTAAATCCTAAAAAAAATAATTAAAATCTTAAAATGATAATTAAAATTATAAAAATGATAATTACAATGTGTTGGGAATGTAATATGGAGTTCGAATTTTTTGGAATGGACTATAATTGAGGGTAGTCTTGAAAGAGTGCAAATTGGTCATAAGCTTGTTGTATCGAAATTTATTGTTGTTGATGTTAATATTTGTTCGTATTGTGAATAATTTGACATTTAGGTTTCGCGAATTGACATTAAGATTTACAAACCTTTTTTCTTTGATGGTTTCTTCTTTAGAAATAATTAGTAAATTATTTAAGTCTGTTACATAAATCGATCACTAATTGTATAATCTATTAATTTATTTGTATATTATACTAGAGATAATCATACATGTATCTTAATGTTTTTCAATATAAATAATTATTTTTGTCATATTATTTTGATTTTTTCATTCATTAACGCTATTAAACTAATATAAAACTCTTCAATTACCTGACACCTCTTTTAATTTATTTTTAATAGGAAACTAATAATATATAACAAATCTACCTATCTATCGATATCTTGAACAACAGTTGCTTAAAATGTAGTTTAAGATAAATAATTATATTTATCATATGAATTCGATAAATAAAACAAATACCTAAATATTATTAAATATCATATTTTTATATTGTCTATATTATGATAAAATAACATATACGCTATATTATATAAGATATTGAGATTTAATCATATATTATTTTTTATTATCTTTTAGTTTATTCTTTAGTTTTTTATTACAAGTCATATGATTCGATTTGTTATTTAGCATATAATTATAATATCTATGACGCTATTGTTGTTATACCTATTTGATGTTTGTAATCTTTGAGTTGGTATTATTTTAATTATCGTTATAATTGTTTTCAAAGTAACATACGTTTTGATTTTATGTAGTATCTAGTTGAATATAAATCTCAATATCTTTTAACCATATAACCATAGTAATTGTTAGTTAAGTTAAAACAAGTTATTCTAATTTCTTTCTTGTTATTTACAAAAAAACTGTCTTGGAATCTTTTGTAAGATTATTCTGTATTTCGAGTTAGGTTTTACGACTATATTTAAGGTTCTTCAGTCATTTACAAAAGTTAATAGACATATTTTGTTTAATTTCATATTTTTGGGTTTTTATATTTAAGAATGTATTCAAGAATTAATAAATCATATATATTCAGTTGCAAGTTGAAAAGTTATAACATTAAAATTATCTTTTTATTATGTTAAAGTTTAGGTTAACTTAATTAAACAGAAAACACAAATAGTTTTAAATTAATTAATATAACAATAGTTATAAATAGCATTACTGGAAATTTGTAAATAGTTTTAGTCACACTATAAAGTATAAACTATAGGATCTCCTAAAGACTACATTTAATAAACTTATTAAATAACCATTTGAGTTAATGATTGTAGAAATATACTTGTGTTCGTAGTTATTTCAAGTTTTTTTTATTCCTTATCAGTGTGACAGAATTAGAATGCTGAATTTATTGGTCATGACCTAATTTAGTTTAAAAATCACCCATACTTCTACAATTATTTGACAAATGAATAGCTTATCCGAAATTTATTAGACCCAATAAATTTGTCGGATCCATCATATTAGTAAATATGGGTTTTTACATTGGGCTTATATTTTGGGCTTAAATGAGAAGTTTTAATATTTGGGCCCAAGATCCAGCTTGGAAAAAGATAGTTAATAGGCCCGAGTTTGGTGATTCGAATTGGAAAAAAGGACTTAAACGACGTCGTCGTATGTCTTGAATCCTTGACTCTCTGCGTCTCTCTCACCAAGCGAAGAAGTTCCGGCATCTCATTCCGGCCACCATTGTCTCTCCGTTTGTAAGCTCCGGCGATTGGTTCTCTTGTGTGACAACAGAATACAGGTAATTTATTTAATTATTATATACAGAACTCTAGGAAAGTTTACATTTTCTCATGAGTTAATTGGGCGCATCTATCAAAAGCATGATGTTGAAGAACGATTTGTAGATTTGTGATTAGCCTATTCAATTGAATGAATCTCAGTAGTTTTGATTTTATTTTTGTCAAACTACTGGTATCGCAGACTTGCATTCCAACTGTTCGACGAAATGCCTCTAAGAGGCTTGATCAGGCCCGTATTGCTTTTAGGTTCAAGTGTACTGAAAACCAACTTCGAAATGTATTTATCTCTCTGTAGCAAAAACAACAGCTGCATTTTTACTGTTAATGTCAAACATAGAGCCTTTCAATTACGAAATAGAGATGGATTCTGCAGCGATTTCTTACTCCAGCGTTATTTAACTTGTTCGTTTTAATCGATATCATATCTAAAACGAACTCACTCTTTTAGTTCGGATGTCAAATTATTTGAAAGATCTTAAAGATCTCCAATTTCTGGTTCTAACTATAGCGAAATTAACTCTTTGATCATGTTATATAGTATATCTGAAAGATCTGTATGTTGCTTTACATTATATAACAGAGAATCACAATGCTACGTGTAGCATCCAGGCTCTCAAGGCGTGCACTATCTTCAGTTCAATGCCATTCCGCCACTAATCATTCACCATCTCTCAGAACCCACTCTTTCTTCACCTGGAATGGAATACAGCATTCCATTCCAGGCTACTTTCTCAAAAGGATTCCAATTGGCTCCCACAGATTCTCAAGCTTTGCATCTGGCTTCTCTCCATTAAAACACAAACCACTGGAATCCCTCATTGATGTTGAAAGAGCAAAGCTTCAAACACCAGAAGATCTAGCTTCAATTTGGGATGATGTAAGTTCACTTGAATCCCTCCCATTCTTTTAATTTTACTCTTTGAATATTCTTTTTTCTTTTAATTTTATATTACTTGTGGCTGATAGTTGAACACATTATCTATCACAAACCATTTGCTACATGACATTTGACAACTGAAAACCACATTTATTATCACACAACATTATTTTTTCATCTAGATAATGATAGCTGTCACTATTTCAGGAATAAAATAATTATCAGAGCTGTTTTCGGTTTTCCATATTGTTGTAATTTATCTGATGAAAAAACTTATGGGCCATATGTAATCAATGTTCATAATGGTATTTCATCAACTGATATTGAGTTTTCAGTTTCATTTGGGAAGAGGTCATATTGGTGCATCAATGAAGACAAAGTTGTATAATTTATTCGAGCATCGAGCTGCTGACTGGTAACTTAAATGCAATGCCTATTTCTTTAAAATTTAAATTCTATAATTCATTAATGGCTTCTGAAAAAGTTACTTTTTTCAGAAAACTGTATCATCATTATTGTTGTTATTAAATTTGATTGGTTGATGTGTGGAATCCTACACAAGTTGGGATTTTTGCAGCCCTACCACATGCCCTAAAACCCCAAGAAAATGAACAAACACATCAAGTATTGACTACATATTTTTCATATTAATTGTTGTCTGGAGAAAATATGTTTAAGAACTATTTGAGAAAATAAAAGGGAAAAAGTAAATGAGGGGAATTTGTGATAAGTTAAGACTTAATAGGGAAAGCCTGTTTAAAAGTTTTGATATCAGATTCATAAAAACTAAAAAGTTTAGATTTTAAAATTTTTGATTTTTTATCTGATAAAAATACTTGTTTTGTAGCCGATATTTTGTGATTCCGGTGTGGAAAGGAAGTGGTTATACAACGATGTTTATGCAAGGTTTGAATCTATTTATATTTTATAAACAATTCTGCAAAGGTCATGATTTTACAAAAATGAAAATTATATGTAGTATGCTGCCGTTACTACTTATTGTTCTTACTTTTTATTATATTGATAAGATTTAGCCATTTAACTAATTTTTGTATTGATTAGAATTAAACCATTATACTCTACTTAACCATTTAAAAAAACCATTTTTCTTGGGCAAAATACAGAAAAGAAAATCGTATTCCACCATTTTATCGATTTAGCCATGGAACAATTATATTATTATTATTATCATCATCATTTTATTATTATAGTTTACTTGCTTAGTTGCTTAAAAAAAATTAGTTCTATGGCTAAATTGATAAAGTGGTGAAAGTCTATTGCCTAAAAAATGTTTCTCTGGATTATAAAAAAAGTATAATGGTTTAATCCCTACAAAAATATTTAAAGTGAACATATCTATAAAATGGTGAAAGTACAAGTGCTTTTATGTATTTTTGCTCCCCAAAATAATAGCATTACTATGACAACTAGATTACACAATTACAACTTCGAAACAAATAAAAATATTATTAAATTTACCCCAAAATAGGAAGTTTTTGAAAATTCATGGGACAGAGTTTAGTAGTACTATTGATTCCCCCACCAAATCTCTCTCATTAATAATAATTGTGGTCATATTTTATTCCTTTGGTTTTTTTAAATAATATTTATAATTTATTTTTGATACAGTACAAATGCCACACATTCTTTTTACGGGGCTTGAAGATTACAAAGCAAGAGGGACTCAAGCCTCGCCTTATTTCACTGTTTCTCATTATAAAGAATTTTCAGAAACAAAAGATTTGGTTTTGATTCGAGGCGATGTTGTGTTTGCCAGCAAGTTGACCGATTCAGAAGCAAAATGGCTTTTGGAAACCGGACAGTCGTTTTATTTGAATGACACGCGGTACAAATTGGTGGAACGGTTTAACAAAAACACGAGTGAGTTTGACTTTAAAGATGTCTTGAGAGCACTAGACATGCCTATTATGTAGTTTGTTTTTTAAATAATTGTAAGTCAATAAGTGTTGTTTATTTTTTTGACTTTTAACAGGACTAGACTTAATCTGGTAAGCGATATATCAGTGTTTCTTTATGACTTAATAGAGAAAGTCGGGGAAAAAGAGTTTTTTCCAATGATTTTAGGATGTTGTCATAATGAATAAGAAAGTGTGCGTTGAGACGGTTGATTTTGTCTAAAGAAAAACAACTTTTTTTTTTTTATTTATTTGAACGACGAAATACAAATTGGTTGAATGGTTTAATAAACACGCGAACGAGTTTGAGTTTAAAGATGTCGTACGAGGATTAGGCATGTCTATATAGCGGTGTTTCTTTATGAGTTAATAGAGAAAGTTAGGAAAATGAGGTTTTCTCATTGATTTAGAATGTTATCATGATGAATAAGGAAGTGTTCACATGTATTTTATTGATATAAAGGGTGAAATTATCTTTTATTCTCATTGAGACCGTTGATTTGGTCTAAAAAAGTAAAACAACGAGACCGTTGATTTGGTCTAAAAAAGTAAAACAACATTTCTTTATTTAAATGAACACAGGTACAAATTGGTGGAAATGTGGCATGGTTCAACAAATAAACTAGTGTGTTTGAGTTTAAAGATGTCCTATTAGCATAGTGCTAATAGTAGCATCAGACGTGCGTATAATATAGTTTGTTATGACATAATGTAAGTTGTTATAGGAACAAGCATAAGTTGGTGTTTTTTTTTTCACTTAATGTGTTTAATACAGACATGATTGCATCTGGTAAGCTATATATCAGTTTTTCCTTTCGACTTAATATAGAAATGATGACTTAATAGAAAAAGTTAGAAAAAAAAGGTTTACCCATTATTTAGCATGTTAGAATTATAAATAAGAAAGTGTTCACATGTATTTCTAGACAAGAAGGGTATTACACTCATTAATCCATATATTATTTAGAGTATCTCCAATAATTGACATTATGTATAGTTTTTTTTTTTTTTGGCAAAATTACATTGTAGCCCCATAATGTCTTGGTTGCCGGTCGATTTGGTCCTTAAAGTATTTTTTTTTGCGTTATGAGGGCTTGAACTCTTAGAATACCGATTAAAAAGGTCCTTGACCCATTATAATGGGTTGCCCCGAATCCAGCTGGCTAATTCAAACCTTGCGTGGCACTTCAGCGATGATGTCATCTCGCACACGTCATTCTAACCGGGAACTTGTTACTGTGGTGCGTGGGGAGCAAGGGATACCGGGTAATCTCGGTATAAAATTGAAGGTGCGTATCGAGCAAAAATCAATATTTCATTACCCTATTTTGCAAAAAAGTTCAGATCGGTAACCTTGATCGGTATTTTCGCAACTGCTAACTGATGGATCCGGCAATGGAGTTCTTGTTCAATGAGTTTACCGTCCACGACATGTTACCGAACAACATTTCGATCGAAGAAAACCTAAATGTGACTCTACAACTCGAGTTAGCTTTGATTCGTGAGGAAGTTGACGCTATGATCTCAATGATGCAAGCGGAGAATGGAGTTCTCCGGCGTGAAGTTCAGAAGCTCAAAAGGACTGTGAAATCCATGATTTAGGGGGAGTTGTCGGGATGGTGGCTATGGGTATCGCTTTCGCATTCAGTAAGTAAGGTTTTGTGGTGGGTATGGGTAGTTGAAGTGTAGGTTTAAGGTTAACGTTAAGTACTTGTGTAGGTTTATCGTGTAAGAAGACCTGTATCGTTGATACAGGCATTTTGTGTAACTTAGGGTTGGATTTGAAGACCTGTAATGGTTACAGGCATTTTGGTTAACGTATGGTTGCATCTGATGTATGGGTTAACTAGAAATCAAAATATAATATGTAACTTTAACTAATGTTTGTTTGTTAATGCTTCGTATTTTGCATAAAACTTGTTATGATCTGTATTAGATCTGATTGGTATTGTTAGATCTGTGTTAAGGCTTCGTAACTAATGTTTGTAACACATATTGAGCAAAACTGTGAAATAATGGTAATGTACTTTGATCTGTAAACAAAATTTGAGCAACACAGATCTGTAAACAAAAATTCAGCAAAACTGTAAACAATGTTTGACCAAAACTGTAAAAAAAATGAGCATCGAAATAATTTTTTATCAGAAATGGTAAGGTACTTTCAATAATTGTGCTATAATAGCAACGTACTTCTCAATTTTGTAACATTTTGGTTTGGTCCTTTTATCAATTTTGTCTGAAAAAATGAGCATCGAAATAATTTTGTTACATTTTGATCCTTTGGTACACTGGTATGTCATTTTGTTACATGTTGGTCCTTTGGTTCACTGGTATGTCATTTTGGTCCATTCCATAAATATATTTTCATATTTCGTCCTAAGTGTAAACTACAATGCTATTTTTAACCATAAAACCATAACTTAATTTCATACTGTAATTACCAACCATAAGTCAAACCGCAAACATCAAATTTAACATCCAACATAATTTAAAAATGACAAATTGTTGTTTCAAACTCACACAAATACATTATTAAAAGCAACTTAATTGTTAACTAATCCAATTCCATCGGTTTGCCAGAAGTCATCCCTTCACCACCAGGTACCTAAACTGTTTTTCCAAGCTTTCTTTTAAGAATTCTTTCAGATCTTTTTGGTTGTGGCTTCATGTTACACACACTCTCTTGAGTCCCTCCAGCATCCACTCCCAAAGTGTTGCAGTTGGTTGATGTGGGCATTTTTCTCTTACCCTTTTTTTTAAAGTAGTGGAGTTGGCTGATGTGGCATTTTTTACATGTTAATTTGTTGTGACCAGGCTCTTTGCAAATGCCACACAATACGCTTTTACCCACTTTTAAGACTGTGTGCTTGTTGCTTCTCTCAGATGCATCCTTCTTTCTTCTTATGGTTGGCCTCCCAGGCATTCTTCTTCTAATGAGGGGTAAAGGTGGAATAAATTCAGTTGTTGGCCACATTTCTGATCCATTCATACCTTTTATTTGATGTTTGTAAGTGTTCTTATAAAATGTTGCAAGATATAAAGGATTCACAAATTGTTCAATTGTCTCATTCACAAATGAAATTGTTGCCAAGGAATGCACACATGCATAACCATTGATTTCCCATAGCCTGCAAGTGCAAGTCTTCTTCTCCAAGTCCACATCATATGCCTCACCCATATTCCTTGTTTCAAATTGCATCAAACCACAGGGCAAAACTTGCAAGTACCTGGTATTTACATCATTAGTGAATTGAATGTACACATTAATAAACATTAATAAATTATACCTTTGACTTTTAAGTTATTTATTTTCTGTCTAAGGACTAGACAAATCTCATAGTCTGGCCAATTACTGCCTTTGAGTTGCATTCTATGCATCCTGTCCATCAGATACATCCTAATTTCTTCTAACATGGTGATGATATATTTTTTCCTAGCCTCAGTAATCACACTGTTAAATGTTTATGAGAATCCATTTTCCACTGCATCACACATACTCCCAAATTTGAAAAAAGCACTTGACCATGTTTTAGTATTCTTTTCCAACAGAAATTCATGTGCTGTATTGCTCAATTGTTGGATTTCCTTTATTGTTGCGTTGAAGTGGGGTTCAGCTGTTGCCTTTCTAGCTTTCCAAAAAGGGTTTCAAATTGAGCCCTTGTAAATCTCTTCTTGAAGTTACTCCCTAAGAGTATGAACGACTGTGGATATTTGAATAATCCAATTATTCAGGAAGTAAAACATGCAAAAGTGAAACATAAAATCTGACTGGCAGCTTCTCCTGCTAATTACCAAGTCTCCACGAGGTAATCACCAAGTCGGATTTATCATAACTATTATCGGTTTCTTATTTTCTTTTAAACTTTCAATTCAAGCCTTTTATATCTATGTCTATGACCTTTTTACTCTTTCTATGTATCCAAGTGTCTAACACTTATACAATTTATTGCAGATGATCCTATCGGATACTCTTCCGATGATATCTCAATTTGTCATTTTGTCATTCTCTCTCTCAACTCCATTCCGGTGATGTGTACCGTGACTGCCCATGGTTCTCGGGTCTTTAGTGTACATGACTACACCCTAAGAAAATTTCGAGGTGTCATGATGTGCCGGTGAACCACACGCGCTCCATCAGAAACCAACGAAATTCTTTAACCATGAAGTCCTACAGCACCACGTTCTGGTGTAAACAATTACCGATTTGAAAACCCTTTCAAAACAATCACCCTAATCATTTCCTAATGATTTCTCACATCTGTTCAAATAATCCATTCAGTATTCTCAGCCAGGAAATATCCTGAATCCAACTTACAATGCTCTAAGCATTAAGCCATCAGGATATGTTCATAACACTTCTGATTTGTCCAAGAGGCTCGAGGAACCTGATGTAATCTCATTCCAAGCCCTTTCGGAATCCTAAGATTACCAATAATCCTTGTGTCATGATCTCCGGAAACCATTTTCTTTCGGGGACTCTTTCTTATGCATCTTGAATCCCATCAAGATCATATTCTCAACGGTTAAGTCAATACTGTCAGTCTCATCTATCTGATAGATGTCTATGAACTACGTGAGTATGCTGCACCTTCTTTGTTTCTTTCATGCCAATTCATTACACTTTGCTATGACAGGAAACTCCTTTCCTTGGGTTATGCATCTTGAATCTCATCAAGATCACATTGACAGAATTCTGATCTATCTAATAGATATTCACAACCACCTGAGTATGACAGGAAACCTTTTGCTTGGGTTATACATCTTAAAGGAAATCTTTCAGGCTATTCACAAAATCCAAACCTTTTGGCCTATTTTGAGAATCCAAATATCATTTCTTGCGAGATGCCCATGGAACGAATCCCGGGGCCTTGTACCTTTTGAAATGGCATGCTCTATGTGAGTCCCTATTAGTGTGCCGGTAAACCACACACGCTCCACTAACGACTCACACTATGCCACGCAGAATCCTCTCGGATTTCATCTTCTAATGAGACTGCTTCTCTCGGAATCAATTGCTTGACTCCAAGTGATGACTCATTCAACCAGATGTTTTGTAAGTATATTTCTATGTTCCCTTCATTGATGATTCAATTACTCCCACTGGTTCCTAGACCAGTTGTAAAGATCAATCAAACTGTCACATACACTGTGTCTCGCGGTAAGGTTCTCTTATTTGGCAGCAACCGGGCTCACCAATGCTTCCAGCAGTCGGATTACTTATCCGTACCATCTTTAGTGTTTTACCACTACTCGGTATATCACCCAGATCATAACTCCTTATGACGGTGACAATAACTACTGGTCAAGCGAAGAGAGGGTATGTCAGGTTTAACAGGAATCCAATTCCTGGTCAAGGCCCAGTGGTGACTAAAAGGTTCTTTCACTTGGCTAAACCCTGAATTCATTCAGGATTATTCTTACTCCCACTCTTTCCTTAGAACTTGAGCTCTTTCTAAACGGACTCTTCTTTCAAAGGACAACCGGAATGGCCAATGAAACGACATTGCTGATCAGTTTCAGGCTTGTCATGAGATTCGGACGAATGCTACATGACCCTGGACTTTCTATGTATTAGTGGGACGATCCCAACTTTACATTTCAGACAGTGTCGGCATAACCTACTTAGTCTAAGATATGGTCGGAATATGGTTTATGCGGTCTGACTGGTTGAATTTTCAATTCATTGAAATACTAATCGAAAATGCATCTTATACATCGAGGATCAAAACTATTTCGATCAATGCTCCATCATCTTCCCTAAGACACATTATAATCATTAGTGTTCTTGGAAGAGGATAAACTGTGAAACATTTTCTCAGTCTATGTAGTTACTCAGGTTCTGTTGATATTATACTTCCTTTGAAATCCTTGAACACTTCAAGGTTCCAATCAATCACTTATTCTGATAAGCGAAGCCATATTTGTCAAACTATTTGGCAAATATTTTGAAGCATAATTAATCGTGTTCTGTTCGAAGATTCGAGCAATACACAGTAACTTATGTGTCTGTCGCTCAAAATCTTAATACCTTTACATCTCTATGTAAATTTATGACTTTGTTAATATTGTTCAAGACATGCAATCATCACCTGACTCCAAGTCAACTGATTCCAAAATCCTATCCGTTGGATCTTTGGGTGATTCCTTTCTTGCCACAATTAATTTTATTAAGCATTCAATTTATCATGTGACTCTAAGTCAAATGATTCCAAAGTCCTGTCCAACTGGACCTTTGGTTGAAGTGATTCTCATAAAATTCACTTTAACAATCATAGAGAACACAATTTATAAGTCCAATCCCATTGGATGTATCAACATTCAAGTTATTACCATTTATGCCATTAACACATTCACACAACATTTCGAGGATAATTAAAACAATCATGTTTTAAAAGAAAAAAATATTATTATACCAGAATTATCCTCAGAACAATGTACTATGCGAATCCATGTCATATGTATCTATAAACTAATAACAAGAACAAATATCTAGCCTAACTCCAAAAATGCACGAGCTCCAGATCCAATCCGAATATGCTCCTGTGCGACAACATCCCGCATCCTACAGAGTCCGTGCATACAGAGCAAATGTGAGAAACACATCCTGTATCAAGGAAATGAGGATCAGGTATTCTGAGTTTTAAGATATTACTGAGTTTGCCAAACGGTTTGGCTTTGGAGCATTTTTCCAATCTTTCTGTGACTGTGTCCCACCTTATGGATTCCCAGTTTGAAACATCGAACAATGAGTCCGGACGATCCGGATCATTTCTTGATACACCTTAAAACTGGACTCAATCCTGAAGTAGCTGAATCATTAGAACTATGCTTCACCATGAACGACTCATTCATAGTCGACATCAAATGCATTTCCACAATTGTCTAATCCGGTTACCCTTTCTGTTCATCTGGATGAACAGATCAGCGAGTCGAGCTAATGCTTGACTCCCGATCACAAAGGGAAACCCGTTTTATACTGTTCGCCTATGTAACCCTCAATCTTGGGAATATGCAAACTGGTGCTACTTCCTTCTAGCTTGCAACTTCAAGCTCTTTGAAGATCCTAGTTCGTTCCTTTTTTCAACTAGTTCTCGGAACCTTTCCTCAACCAGCTGTGCTAACTTATCTGACCCCAGGAATTCTAAATCCCTGTGGAAATCGGGGTCCATGATCAATAGCATAAGGCAACCAACTTCCTTGGACTCAATAGTCAATGAGTCATGCTCATCACAAGCTGCTGTGTGATGTCATGTTCGGGAGCGGACACTCAGTCGGATATGGTTCGCCAGCAAAACTAAGAACTATTCTCTAATTGCAAAACCATATCATATAGTCAAGGCCAGTTAGCCTTACCATATTTAACAGGTGCTTTTTGAAGCTTTCAGAAATGGGTGAAGGAGGGGAAGGAGGAGAATGACACTTTCTTCAGACATATATAAAATTTGAATTTATTAGTTTAATTAATCCTTTTAAATAATTACCCAATTTATTATTTAACAAGGCTAGGATCCAAAATACCCCAACTATGCTGTGAAGAGGGATGCCGTAATCACAACACAGTGGTCATTAAGGTAGATAACTATTATCAATTTCAGTCTAATGAAATTCCTAGATCTGTGAGACTCATTGAACTGTTCAATGGCATGTTTAATCTCGTATATGCCCCACCGTTTGTGACTAGGATGCCCAGGATCACAAACCGGGTGTGAATAACCATGCAAATTAGCTTGGTACTCTCGGGGTCAATTATCATCTCAAATTGATGTGCCGGTTAACCACACACGCTCCATCAACAATGATAACACTCGAGAAACCCATTGTCACTCTTTATGAACCCCCATTGGTGTGCCGGTAACCCACACACGCTCCACCAACGTTTCATAAAGTGCAATGTGCAATTTCATGGGTTAGCATCAAATTCACATTTTTTCTAAAGTAACTAGATTGGGAATTCTTGTACGGGTTCTAATACTTTGATCATTATACTTTTAATGATTAAGCGGTCCTATCAAAACTGTTCGGCTAACGACCCTCCACTAATCAGGCGAGCGGTGGGTGAGAGTGAACACCCATTAGACCGCCATTTTATAGGCAGTCTCCTTATACCTACTTTATAGACCAGCTTCATGAATGAGGCCTACTAATGATTTGACTAACCAATTTATCTTATACATATAGTATTAACTTTTAATAATATATATAAGATGTATTTTAAACCCTTTTAAAATATTCCTGGTTTATCTTTTAATTTCTTGAAATTTACCTATTAAACTTCAAATTAAATTAAACCTTTAAATTCGATTTAATTCATCTTTTAATTAAACTATTAATTAAATTAATTAAATCTAGATATTTTAAACCTTTTAAAATATTTAGGATTTATCCTTTAATTTTCGAAATTTAACCATTAAATTAAAATTAAATTAAATCCCTTGAGTTATCTTTTAATTAAATAATTAATTAAATTAATTCAAATGTAGATAGGTTTTTCCAAATTAATCAAATCAATTTAAACCTATCTTAAACCCCTAATTACCGAAATTCAAAAATTGGGTTTAAGGTTATCCAATTAATTAACCAATTAAAGTTACCAAAAATAGAAAACCTTCCAAAACCCTAATGCCAATTTTCGAAAATTACCAGGGGAGGGAATAGGGTTTCTAAAAAAAACAAACCCTAAATCGATTCAGGCCCAAAAATGATTTATAAACTTTAAACCCTAATTTTAGGAAAACTATTACAGCAATTCAATAAGAAAACAACCAAATGCTCTGATACCACTGAAAGGATTTCTGCAAACCATGAACTAAATAACCTAAGTTCACATGCAACCTATGAAGATCTATGTTTTCTTACTTTGAACATGTAACTAATTCCTAAAGGCCAAACAAAAATTAACTAAAAGAAATAAATCAGAAAAACTAACCTTTAGTTTTAATCTTGAAGCTAAACAGCACAAGTGTCCTGCCTCAAATGAGATCACACCCAGGGAGCCAGAGGAAGGTCACAAAAATTCCAGAGAGAATTGAAGAATGAGCAACTGATAATGAGGTCCAGGGGTCCCTATTTATAGGCAACCAAATGACCCTTAGAGATAAACCTCGTTTGACTTTCAAACAGAGATAAATCCTATCTCTAAGCCATTTTCCGGATTATTTGTACGCGTGCCGCGGCCCATGCTTTGGCGCGCCGCGCGTGCCAATTCAACTATTGAGTTGGTACAACTTTAGCCCCTGTCCTCTTGGTTAATCCAATTAATCCCACAGAAATTAATCCAATTAACTCCTGATTAATTATTAACCAATCAATATAGTTTCTAATTAATATATTATCACTTTAATATATTAACAAACCATATTTTTAATTCCTGTTGATTTATTAATCACATAATAAATCAACCTTTCTCTCTACCGAACTTTCTACCAAACCTCCAGCTATGAGGGCAACCCAAATGGACTTTGCTTCTATTAATTAGGTAAATACAAATTATAAGTCATGGCTTAGACACCTAATCCAACAATAACTCTACCACAATTTTCCTCATCGAGACTAATAACTCCTTCATCGTCCTCATCTATCCAGTCATGTATGATAACGCCTTCATGATCCATGTAAATTGGCAGTAGAACTCCACAGTGGTATAAAACCTCTATGAAGTCCACATACTCCATCTCATCGAAAATTAAACGCAACCCATAAGGTACGTCATGCTCCGGTAGACAATAGTACAGGTTCTTGCATTCCCTTTGAGCAAACCTTTCAAGGAACTCGATACATTCCTTCAAAACCATCCCCGCAAAATCAACATCGTCTAGGTACTGCTGCATGCCATTTATGTAGCCAAACGATTCCCGACTGAAGATTCCTTTGAAGTGTAACTCAACGACCACATTCGATCCCATGGTTTAGATCCACTGTAACAATTTTTGGGCGAACTGGGTTTTCGATTGATTTCGAGGGTTTTGTGGTTCATTTCTTTCGTAACACCATTTGAACAGATGAAAGGGTTTTAAAGTCAATCAAATGGTATTCGACTGACATGGCACATGAGTCAGCAGCTGACTAGGCTTTGCAACCGGTTTACCCCTTCGTTTTATAGAATAGAGACATTTTTAACAATCAAATTAATAATTCATGCCCTCATAACACCAAAAAAAAAATTAGGGACCAAATCGACCAGCAACCAAGACTTGATGGGGCTACAGTGTAATTTTGCCTTTTTTTCTTTGCCACATTACATTTCCACTTACTTTATCGAACAAATACGCTTTTAACTTCAATAATATTTGGCAACTTTTGTTAGCTTTTTATAAAATCAACTAAAGCCCCTTATCTTGTTTATTATTTTTAACCATATGTATATTTATAAAATGAAAGGTATTTGAAAATAAAAAATAGTGACAAATATAAATATATCATTTTAAAAAGCGATAAAATTATTAAGTTTATGGTTATAAAATAGAAAATGGTAAAAAATATCATATAATCATTATGAATTTAATATTTGGGATTAAAATGATAAAAAATAAGTAGATAAAAAATAATAGAGCTTTAAAGATTAAATAAAACAATCGATTAAGATGGAACATAATTAAATAAAAGAGGTTAATTGTGCTGACATTTTATTACCTAAGATTATATATATATATATATATATATATATATATATATATATATATATATATATATATATATATATATATATATATATATATATATATATATATATATATATATATATATATATATGTGTGTGTGTGTGTGTGTGTATGTGTGTGTGTGTGTTTATTTATTTATTTAGAGGAATTCACAGATGATGATGAGAATTTCACAGTGGTAGACAGATTTCACAGATGGTGACTTTCCAAAATGACTAATTTGAAAAGAAAAAACAATTATAGTGGAAAAGAAAATCGCAACCTATATAGGGAATCCTAATTTTCAGGAAGGAAATTACGGATGGAAGGGAGCTGATGAAGGAATTCTAGTTTATGGAGCAAATTGTAGATGACAATGGTCATTTGCGATTTGCATGACTATTTTGGGGATTTTCTTAATTTTCACTATTTGAGGTAAAACCTAATTTAATTAGACTATTTTATTCACTTTCTTATAAAAATAAGAATGAATGAATAAATAAAGGCAAATACTTGAAAATAGGATTTAACAATGTAAGCTTCTTATCAGATACTTTTCCCACCAAACATTTTTTCTTCTATTAAGTTAAAGAAATATGGTTCCCAACATAGATAACAATAAGGCTGTGAGGAATACGTACCACGGGAGCGGCGTGGGGATGATGTGGACACCACCCACGGCGTGGCACACCGCCCCCCTCTCGCGTGGGTGGCGTGGATGTGGCCAGCCGTGGGTTGATCAACGTAGACTCACGCGAAAATTTTTTGACCGTTTGCATCGGGATGTAGCCGTTGGTGACCGTTGTGGATTTAAAAAAAAAATAAATTTTTCAGATTTTTCAATATATATATATATATATATATATATATATATATATATATATATATATATATATATATATATATATATATATATATATATATATATATATATATATATATATATATATATATATACAATCATCTCTCATTTAAACAATTACACTATCAAAAAACCAACAAATTCTCTATAAAAAATGGATGATTTACATTATCATGATGAAGATGGTTCATCGTCATCCGATGATGAGGCGTTTTTTCCGGTCCTTGTGACTGGGATAGCTCGGTACTGCCGTCGGAAAAGAGAAGCTTCCGTTAAAAAGACGAGAAAGACGATAAACCGAGATCGAGCGGCTGCACACGAGCTTCTGGTACGTGATTACTTTGCGGAAGATTGTTTGTATGATGATAAACAATTCAAGAGACGCTTTCGTTTAAACAAATCGCTTGTCCTTCGTTTGTGTAACGATTTAGATGAGAATTACGAAGAATGGCGATTGGGGTGGGATGGTAGAGGTAGAAGGGGGTTTAGCACGTACCAGAAAGTATCAGCCGCACTTCGGCTTATAGCGACGGGCCAGACTTCGGACTCAACAGACGACTATATAAAGATGGCCGATAGAACATCCCGCGAGTATACTTATTTGTTTGCCGAATGTCTTATCGAGCTTTACGGGGACATATATTTGCGTAGGCCGACTAAGAGTGATGTCGAAGAATTATACCAAGCCCATCATGCAGCACACGGGTTCACGGGAATGCTCGGTAGTCTTGATTGCACACATTGGGCGTGGGAGAACTGTCCAGGTGCATGGCGTGGACAGTTTACGCGGGGCGATCACGGAGTGCCAACGATGATGCTAGAAGCGGTCGCATCGCATGATCTATGGATTTGGCATGCGTTTTTTGGAGTGGCCGGGTCAAACAACGACATAAACGTGCTTAATGAGTCGCCTATTTTCAATGATATTTTAACCGGCAAGGCGCCCGATTGTCCGTTTGTGGTGAACGGGAATGAATATAAACACGGTTACTATCTTGTGGATGAGATATATCCTGAGTATGCGACGTTTGTCAAAGCTTATCAACATCCGGTCGATGAAAAATGAAAATTGTTTAAAGCGGCCCAAGAATCGGCAAGGAAGGACGTCGAGAGAGCTTTTGGGGTTTTGAAGAAAAGGTTTCATATTATCAAATATCCATCACGCGCATGGGATAAAGACAAAATAGCGAACATTATGTACGCGTGTATCATATTACACAATATGATAATAGAAGAAAAAGGCCGGGCAATATGTATGTATAATCCGCACGACGCCGCAAATCCGCACCAACAATTTGTACCCGGTAGTCCCCAATACTTTGCACGTGTTATGGAAATACATAGCAAGGAAACGCACGGCAATCTTCGCCACGATTTGACGGAGCATATATACGAAACTCGGATGGAACACGACGACGACGACGACGAGTAGCGTTTTTAGCTGTTATTTTCGTAATTTTAAATTTTCTAGTCATGTCGTTTTTAATTTTTACGGTTGTAATTTTAATTTTTAGGAATTGTAATGTTTTTATTTAATGAAATTTTAATTTTTAGGATTTTAATTTATGTTTTTATTTAAATTAAATCAAAAAAAAAATTGGGGTTCTATTAAAAATAAATCAAAAAATAAATAATTAGATGATGTGGAGTGGTGGGTATTTCCTTGGTGGTGTGGTAAGCAAGTGGGATGACGTATCGGTGACGTGGCAGCACTTTTGATGTGGGAACCAAGTGAGGTATTCCTCATAGCCTAAGACTGAGTAGTGGGTATCAGTGATCCACGTCACATATCCAATTATAAAATCACATTTCAAATTTTGTCTCATCCCATTAAATATCTGGTTGGTAAATAATCAACAGGTTTACGGATATATCATCGGGTTTCTGATATCCCGTTTTATGATCTTAATAGGTTAAAATTTAATTGTTAGAAATTTTGTTACCTAAAACTCAATCACAATCTTATCCGAAAATGACTTGAATTTTTTTTAGTAATTCCGATTTCCAACAACATCAGCAAGTTTAATATCTAACAAATTTTACATAAATATAATTATCACCATACAAAATTTAAAGTTATATGAATTTCATGATAAACTAATACGAATCATAACATAAAATATTAGGTATTTTATGTCAATATCGTTTATTAGGATGTGACGGTTATTATATAGCAAACTTCCTATATTTTAAGCAAGCATATATATAATAATAAAATTATAAGTTTTATAAATTTATAAATGATTCAGAATCAGGTAAATGAGATCGGGTAATCACGCATGTATAAACCCACAAAAATTTTTAGAAAAAAAAATCTCATAACCATTTACTTGGCCTAAATCCCAGTCTCAAGAATGTCCAAGATTTATAGTTCCAATCGGGTTCGACTATTTTTGCAATTTATAGTTCCAAGATTAAATCATGTATTAATAGATACATTATAATAAAACGTAACAATAAACTAAATTAATTAGATTTTAAAATATAAACACTGTGTTTATTAGTAAGTAGCATTATTTTCATCTAGGTTATGAGATGCTGCTATTTTTGGAACAAAAGATTAGTAAAGAGTTTTTGACCAAAGAGTTTTCAAACTATTTACCAAAAAGGGGTGATTTAATAAATTTACTTTGTCAACCCAATTTCTTTTTTACGGTTATTCAAAAGTTACATGCCCTAATCCCGACCTTCCCGTAATGTCATCTTCTCCGGCCAAATCGAAGCCGGCGATTCCATTATTGACACTGAAGCAAGTAATTAATGAATTTGTCAATGGACTTCCGAGGTCCAAAAAGAGGCTTCTACACTGTTGAAACAGTGTTCTTCGCTTGCTTGTAGACAACCATTAGTGATCGAGTGTAAAAAACTATGCAAAGTGTCGTAGAAACACCATTTTTTTACTGTAAGAATGATTATGCGTCAAATCGAAAGCAATCAACATGCTTAGAGGCAGCCTCTACAAGTTGCAACCAACTGTTATCATCTAAAAGTCGCCGTTGTTATCGATAATTCGAATAATTCAGTAGAGGAATGATTCGACATAGTTGAAAAGTTCGTTCATGTCAATCGGTTTGGTCTTTGTTTTGTTCTATTGGGAAGAAGGAGGAGTGTTTATTAATTAACTGAGGAGTGGTACAATGTTTCAAGTTCTTGCATGGCTATTTATAGCCAAGTTTATTACCTACCAACTAATTTAAAAACATTTATTTGACTTTGAATGCTTCAAACTTCCAGAAATCTAACACAAGATGTGGTAAGCACTTATGTAAGCATCTAGAAACCATTGAAATTTCTGAATTATTAAATATCATTTTCCCCCTTAATTCAGAATCTTCAAACCTTCTTGACTCCAATCAAGATTCTCATCTCTTCGTGTTTTGTCTTCGCTAATGCTTTAGTAAGGATATCTGCCTTTTGCTCCTTACTACAAACATGATGTACTGTAATCTCTCCATTTTCAACACATTCTCTAATGAAGTGATAACGTATATCTATATGTTTGCTACGCCCATGGAACACTGGATTCTTCATCAGATCTAATGCTGATTGATTGTCAACAAACAAGGTAACAGGTGGTACCTTTTGTTTTGTTATCTCAGTCAGGAGTCGGCGCAACCAGATACCTTCACAAGCTGCCTGAGTTGCAGCCATAAATTCTGCTTCACATGAGGACAATGCCACAACTCTCTGTTTCTGAGATGCCCACGCGACCAAATTACCATTCACATAGAATGCCATTCCTCATGTGCTTTTCCTGTCATTCACATCGTTTGCTAGATCGCTATCTGAGTAACCTGTGACTTTTACTCTACTTTCTCCTTTCGTGTAAGTCAAACCATGATCGAGAGTGCCTTTCACATATCTTAGTATTCCCTTTACTGCTTGTAGATGCTGTTCAGTTGGCTTCTCCATGAACCGACTAACTACTCCGACTGCAAATGAGATATCAGGACGTGTATTAGTCAAGTATCTTAAACCTCCGACTATACTTCTATACTCGGTGGGGTTCACTAATTCTCCTTCTCCTTCTTTGGTGAGCTTCAGTTTGTGCTCCATTGGACTCTTAGTGGGGTTGCAGTTCATCATTCGAGTCTTCTTTAAGATGCTTTTGGCGTAAGCTTCTTGCTTCAGTGTTATACGTGTTTCCTTTTGGCTCACCTCAATTCCCAAATAATAGGTTAGAAGTCCAAGATCACTCATCTCAAACTTGGCTTTCATATCTGTTTTGAAAGCTTGAATACTTTTGTGACAACTTCCAGTTACTAATAAATCATCAACATAAACTCCGATGATTAAGACATTTTCACCTTCCTTCTTCGTGTAAACAGAGTATTCTTGAGCACATCTGGCAAACCCCAAGCTTTTCAAATACTTATCTAAGCAAGCATTCCATGCCCTTGGTGCTTGTTTTAGACCGTACAATGCTTTTGATAGCTTGTACACTTTATTGATTTCATCCTTCTTCGTGTACCCTTCAGGTTGAGACACGTACACCTCTTCTTCCAGAGTACCATTCAGAAAAGCTGATTTTACGTCAAGATGATGTACACACCATCCATTTGAGCCTGCGAGAGCTAGGATGACGCGTACGGTTTCGATCCCGGCCACTGGTGCATAGACTTCGTCATAATCAACTCCTCGTTTTTGGACATACCCTTTTGCCACAAGCCTTGCTTTGTACTTCACAATCTTTCCGCTTGGATCTCGTTTCACTTTGTACACCCATTTTAACCCTATAGCTTTGAGATCCTTAGGGAGATCGACCAAACTCCAAGTCTTGTTCTTCTCAATTGATGCTAATTCAGCATTCATAGCTTCAATCCACACTTTTCTCTTACTTGCTTCCGTGTACAATACTGGCTCGTCATCATTGCGAATCATCATTAATTCTTCAATTTCTTCAGTTTGGTCGTATAAGTCTGTGAATAAGCGGAATCGTTTGGGAGCACCACCGCCTGTGGAGCTTGAGGCGGAGCTTGGAGACGGAATTGGGGAATCTTGGGTGATCGGTGAATTGGGTGTATCCGATAAGTTGATGGGTATATTTTGTGAGTTTATCGGGGAGTCTTGTGGAGAGTTTATGGGCTGGAAACTTTCTTCGGTCTGATCACTGTCACTTTGTGGAGACCCAAGATTTTGTTCCGGTGTTCGTGGTTCCGAATCAGAATCTTCATTGTACAAGTCGTCTAGGTTAAAACCTTCGACGGTGAAGCTCATACCTGGTGTGGCTTTAATTTTTGAACTCTTCTCCCACACCCAACCTTCTTGTTCTTCGAAAACCACATCTCTACTCACATATATCTTTCCAGTGTCCGGATCAACCAATCTATATGCCTTTGATCCCTTCTCAACTCCCAGATGAACCAATCGCTTACTTCTTTCATCTAGTTTTGTTAGGTGGCCTTTGGAGACTTTCATATGTGCAACACAACCAAACACCCTAAGATGTTCAACATGTGGCTTTCTCCCTGTCCACATTTCGTATGGAGTTGTGTCTTTCAATGCTTTCGTGTGAGCTCTGTTTAGAACATAAACAGAGTGATTCACAGCTTCACCCCATAACGTGTCAGGCATTTTCATGGTTTTCAAATTACACCTAACCATCTCCAATACCGTTCGATTTCTTCTCTCCACCACCCCATTTTGTTGTGGAGAATATGGGGATGTGTAATGTCTCTCCAACCCTGTTTCCTTGCAGTATGTGGTGAATTCTTTCGACAGAAATTCACCACCACGATCAATTCTGAAAACTTTCATTTTCTCCCCGGTTTCAACTTCTACTAAGCTCCTGAAGTTCTTAAAGACTTGAAGAGCTTCATCTTTTGTCTTTAGCAGATAAACCCACATAACTCTGCTATAGTCATCAACTAACAACATAAAGTACCTATTGCCAGATGGTGTAGGGGGTGATACTGGGCCGCATAAATCGCCATGAATTAGTTCAAGCTTCTTCTTTGCTCTATAATTCGTGTGTGTAGGGAATGGACTCCTTGTCTGTTTTCCCACGAGGCACCCTTCACAAGGTTGTTGAGGAATGTTTAGTTTTGGCATTCCTTCAACCAGCTTCTTCTCCGCCATGTATTTCATTGAATTAAAATTTATATGACCCATTCTCATATGCCACAACCACGTTGGATCACCTATTCGAGCGGTTAGACACATCGAATTGACTTCTTCCAACTCTATCTTGTACAGTCGATTTGGAGATCTTCTAACCTTCATCAACAACTTCCCTGTTGCTTCACGGACCCATAAGAATGGATCTTTGATCGTGATTTCATCACCACCCTCTGCTAACTGTCCCAAACTTATGATGTTGCTACATAAGTCTGGAATGTAATAGACTTCATTAAGCTTTCGATGTTCACCATTCTTACATTGAAATACGACTGAACCTTTGCCTTCGATCTTTACCTTTGATTCGTTTCCAAACTTCACGTAGCCATGAACAGTCTGATTCAAGTCACGAAACTTATCTTTATCACCGGTCATGTGATTACTGGCTCCTGTGTCGAGATACCAGATACTTGATCGCTTCACCTCATCATCCCGTTTTTTCAACTCTGGGAATACATTTTCTTCATTTAAGGAAACTTCACCATTGTCAAACGAAGCTAACAATAGTGCTGGCTCATTGACATCTTGTTCGCGAATCAAGTTGTTTTCTTGTCTTCTTTCACGTCTTGGGTTTGTACATTCTGCTGCATAGTGGCCGAATTCTTGACAATTGTAGCATTGGACCCTACTTTTATCTTGATTATTTAAAGTGCTACGACCTCCATCTTTCTGGTAGTGGGATCCACCTCTGCCACGACTACTACGACCACCACGACCACTGCTGTTTCCTCCTCTTCCTCTGCCTCTGCCTCGCGAACCTCCAAATCCGCCACGATTTGATTTAGACTTGGAGTCACCTTCTCCCTTCTTCTTATTTCTCTCTGACCACTCTTGGTGTGTCAAGAGAAGTTTTCGATCATCACTATCACCATGGCCTCTCATTCGTTCTTCATGTGCTTTGAGCCTTCCGATCACTTCTTCCACTGTCATATTGTCTAGATCTCCAAATTGCTCAAGTGTTGAGGCGATTTGGAGAAATTTGCTTGGTACTGCCCTTAACAACTTCTTTACCACATATGACTCCTCCACCGTGTCTCCCAATGCTCGCATGGTACTCACGATATTGTTCACCTTCACAGCGAACTCATCCACTCCTTCTGATTCCTTCATGTTCAGTGATTCAAACTCAGCCTTTAGAGTTTGAATTCTAGCGGTCCTCACTCTTTCTTCTCCCATAAACTGTGTCTTCAAGGCTTCCCATGCTTGCTTGGATGTTTTCTTTTCTGCCAATCCAAGTAGCAAATCTTCTGGAATGCTCTGATAGATGGCCGCGAGAGCCATCTTGTCTTTCTTCACATCTACTACCGTGTTTGTTGTTCGTGGCTCAACAGCATCCCACACACCTTGGGCTTGCATGAACACTTTCATCTTGATCGCCCATGCAGCATAATTCGTTCTTGACAACATCAGATAGTGGAGGGTGACCTGTCCATCCTTTTCACCATTGTTTCCTGCCATCTCTTCTCGAGATTGGTACTTGGGCATAAACAACAATATAGCCCCCTTTTTTTAAATATGGGGCCAAAAGACAATTTTCTGAAGTTTAGGAGGTAAAATGAAATTTTTCAGAAGTTCGGGGTTAAAACTGAACTTTTTCGGAAGTTCTGGGGCTAAAATAAACTTTTTCAGAAGTTCGGGGTTAAAACTGAACTTTTTCGGAAGTTCTGGGGCTAAAATAAACTTTTTCAGAAGTTTGGGGTTAAAACTGAACTTTTCGGAAGTTCTGGGGCTAAAACGAATTTTTTTAGAAGTTCAGGGTTAAAACTGAACTTTTTCGGTTTGCTACAGTGGCCGCTACAGTGACCGCTACAGTGACCGTCTTCTCCGGCGAACTGCTACAGTCTCCGGTGTATACAGTATCGTCTTCTCCGGCGGATTTGGTCACTATTCCGGCGAAATTTTCCGGTGATCGAAAAATCACAAAAAAATATATTCCGAATCCTGGAAACGAGACCTTTCCAATGGTGTGCTCGGAAATTGATTTAGAGACAAAAAAATTTTGACCGAAAAAACAAGTGGCTGCCCAGATTTGCTCTGATACCAAATATTGGGAAGAAGGAGGAGTGTTTATTAATTAACTGAGGAGTGGTACAATGTTTCAAGTTCTTGCATGGCTATTTATAGCCAAGTTTATTACCTACCAACTAATTTAAAAACATTTATTTGACTTTGAATGCTTCAAACTTCAGAAATCTAACACAAGATGTGGTAAGCACTTATGTAAGCATCTAGAAACCATTGAAATTTCTGAATTATTAAATATCATGTTCAAACATTTTCTATCTGCAAAAGCAAAAACTGCAATATCTCAACAGCAAGAATAATCGATTGAAAAAATAATTAAAAAAACTTGAGTTGTCTTGAACTAATTGTGAAGAAATTCAAATACACAACGGACTGTTCATTCGTATATAATATCTGATAGGTAAAACTATTTATAAATTAGTTTCACGTAGAGAAATATCTAGAAGTGAAGACTGAAATCTTAACCGCAAACTATGAACACGGTAGTTTCACCATAAATTTTGGAGGAAAAAAAAATATATATAAACATTCACAAAACGAACCAGAAAAGGCTCGATTGAGATGCTAAACCCAAAATTAATTAGCAGAAATTTTTTTATATAATAAAATGCAAATGCAAATTTAACCTCTAATCACTTCTTGCAAGAACCGGATCGAGAATTGGGGTAAATACATTTAAAAAAACCAGCAAATTTGTATAATTAGAAAAATGAAATTCTATAAAAACACTCTTTTATTAAAAAAAACAACGCCTTTTTGGTAAATAGTTTGAAAACAACCCAATTTTGATAAATACTTTTTTCAAAAATCCCACTTTGGTAAAAAACTCGATTAGTAAAGTTGCTATTCATCATATTAAATTCGTTATTTGGACCACGCCAGTGGCAGTAATTCAAGTATCATCGACCTTCAACATATGACTAGCCAAATTGAGTAAAATCTAAGTATAAGTTTCTATTTTGAATTTCAATTTGATGTAGAAATTGTTCTGGTCCAGGTGATATATCTAAACCTTTATTTTAACTTTTCTATTATAAATTTGTATGATAAATGATACTACGATAGTATAAAAATTGGGACATGGACGCACAAGAGAAATGAGAACAGATTTGTAAAAATTAAGATTTAAGTGGGAAGGTCTCGTTTTTTTAACCTTTTCTATTAATTTTTTTTCTCCACTAAAAAAAAAACACTCATAATTTATGTCTATTCAAATCCATTAAACTAAAAAAAAAAAATCTACATAAACCTACTCTATATTATCTTGTTTTACTTGCTAGCATTTTCTTGTTGATATTGGTGTATGTGATGAAACCCATATGTTACCAATGTTGGTAATGGTATTTCACAAACTAAAAGCGAGTTTTCAGTTTTTATTTATTTCACTTGTCATATTGGTGCATGGATGAAGACAAAGTTGTATAATATGCTGAAGCACCAATATGCTATAAGGTTACTCATATGCATTGTCAATTTCTTTAAATTATGATAAGTCTTGATAGCCTGGCCCCGAAAGTTATTTTTTGGGAATCTCTATCATCATTATTATTGATATTAAATTTGGTTGTTAAATATGTGGATTCCTACACAAGTGGGCTTTTGGTAGCCCTACCCTAACCCTAAAATCCCATGACAACACAAATAAACTCAACCCTATTGTTTTTTCCTATTAAGACAACACATGTACACTACCAACGGTTTGTTTTTCTTTTTTCTATTATCTTTTTCTACAAAATATTATGAAAACTATTTAAGAAAAAATATATCTTTGAAAAATGAAATGAAAATAACGATAACCAGAAAAATTATTTGTTTATACAATCACAGGGATGCGGTTTCAGCAGCAAGGGTTCCGTCCACCTCGCATAGATGGGTCGGGAGGGTTATCCATCCTAATGGCTAAATCAATAAAATAGTAAAAGGTTATTGACGTGAATGTCAACCTTATAAACAGAAAAATTATTTGTTTATACAATCAAAAAGTATAATGATTTTACCATTAAAAGAAAATAAAGGACTATATCGCTAAAATGGTAAAATTACATGTATTTTACATATTTCCCCCAAAGTAATAGCATTAGTATCTTGTGACTATGACAACAAGAATAGGTAATTACAACACTTTCCAATTTGCTATCTTATGAGATATCCCAAAATAGGAAGTTTTAGAAAACTCATGGGACTGAGATGGTACTACTATTGGTTCCCCATCATACCTATGTTCAAATCAATGTTTGAAAACTCGGGTTAAATCAATCGATCAAATTGATTGGACAGTGACTCGGTAAAAAGAGCGGATCAATTATGACTGAGTTACTAATTTCTAATTCGGATTGAACTGGCTGGATTGCTCAAAAACCCGGTTGGGCCGCTGAACCTAAACCAGGTTGACCGGAACAAAAAATTGAATTTAGGCTTAAAAAATTCGGCTCTTGAGTTCAAGGCTCAATTTTCTAAATTTATTCTATTATTAGTTCATCAAATTTGGTAAAAAATTTCCAATAGAAACTTGATAAAATATATTTTTTGGTATCAAAAAGGTGAATTTACATTGTTTATGTTTTATAAATATATAATTATGCTGAAAAATATAAAATGTATGAAAATTCTTAAAACCAAGTTGGCTCATGACCCGGTCACTACACCGGGTCAACTAAAAACTCAGGTTTTAAAACATCAATCCAAATGTCTTTAGGGTAGGGAATGAATCCTTAATCCCTCTCAACTCACTAGTCACATAGACATCACATCTATATTTTCATTCTCTTCTCACATATATCTTTCTAAACCTACAACACACAAAACTCATCTTTTCAAACTCACTCACAATATAGTGATATACAAATAATGAAGCATATTGTACACTTTAATAAATAAAGAGGGTGGTGGGTCACATACATGGTGAAGCCACCAAACCGTATCGTGGAGGACGATGAATGGTAGTATCTTTGGTATCGCCGGTACCACCACTTATCTTTTACCATCTAAATCATTGTTCCCTCTACCCTAATAAATAATTATGATACTGCTTTATTGTTCTTTTGACTAATGTTTGGGTTGGGACTGATTACAAACTAGGGGCACAAAGTTCGAAGAACGGAGCTCAGTCGCCGGAGAGGTCGCCAGAGAGGTCGAGAGAAAACGGCAATGGAGTTGTGAAGCGTAACAGCCGACTGAGAGGAGTCGACTGGTTTTGTTGTCTGTTCGCAAGGCAATAGCGGCGACAAGTAGGTCTTTAGCGGCGACATAGCAATAGCGGCGACACTTAAAAAAGCTGCTCACCTCCTGGTCCGTTAGATCATAAGGCATTGGACGATGCAGATGGCGATCCGCGTGGTAGGGTAATAGCGGCGACGGCAGATCTTTAGCGACGACGCGTTTTGGAGGGAAGCCTTCCCGCTTCTTTTTCCACCGTTGGATCATTAATTCACGTGTGGCTGAGATTGCGAAACACACGGATCGCAAACCTGGCAATACTGGCGACGCTATTAGCGGCGACAGCCGGTATTACCGGCGACAGCAGACGCGTGTGCTCTGTGTCGCCGGTAATACCGGCTGTCGCCGCTAATGGCGTCGCCGGTATTGGCTAGGTTTCTTGTAGTGTTCTTATCTAACCCTATGCATTAAAAATTGATAAACAACCCTGCTTCTAATCATTCTCAGGAACCGTGTGTTGCTTCATGTATCATATACAGTTTCTCAACATCACTTATAATGGGTTTCCACAAATAAATTTTTCCATAAAGCTCGATAATATATTCACAAAAATAAAAAATGCATTCTCATGCGGTTCTCTCATACATCTTTAAATATTCATCTATTGCATCAAAGGTAATGCCACAAGTCAAATGCAAAAGCACAATCGTACATTTTTATTGGAGTAAAACCCCATCTACCTCTACCATCATAAATTAACATAAAAAAATAATAGTTTGCTTCTAAATCGTTTAACTATATGTAAATAATAATTGTCTACTAAAACAAAAAAGTCTATCATCACACATGAAATTAATGCAACACCAGAAGTTCGTGTGTTGATTTACAATATTTTTTTTATAACAAACCTAGTCCGCCTAATATTCTTGCTTTCTTCTTCTTGATGGCAAAGGTTCTCTACCATTTGAAGGAATGTGGTGACGAACATACCATCATCCGAGTTAGTGGCCGAAAAATCCATCTTCAAATTGTTATCTATAATGTTTGTGAGTGTAATAGAGCGATTTGTTGTGTACAAATAATATATGTAGTTGAAGTTTATTTATATGTAAAGTTTATGATTTTAGGATTTATTTTAAAAGTATATCCATTGAATTAGGATTGGCCAAAGCTGCATTGCAAGTAGCGGCCTCAGACACATCCAACCATGTCCAACACCTTCACGATACCCCGAGATGACATACATGTCGTGACTTTTAAGCCACATCATCACTACGTGGGTCGGTGGGTGGCATGCCTCGTATACCAAACAACCTTATATTTTGTGAAAAAAATAATAACATTCTTATTTTGTGATTAAAAAATATGTAACTGTAATTCAAAACTTTCCAAGATTAATAACATTAAAACTTTTATGGAATATCTCAAAATAAGTAGTATTTGTTAGCGTATGTATGCGTGTGTATGTATTAGGCCTTTTAGAGTCTCTTGTATAGCCCATTGTTATACCCGGCCCACCGATTATTGTACTGTGTATTTATACGTATTCTGTGAATTAATGAGATGAGCTCAATTTCTCAAACTAACATGGTATCAGAGGGTTCATTCTGATCCCGTTTTTCTCTCCTAATCAGCCGTGAACCCTACCTTCCCTCCCTCATCCTCGCTTCTGATCCGGCGAACCCTTCTCCGTCGCCTGCTGCTGCTATCCTTCGCCTCCTGCTGCTGCCGCTGCCTCTCTTCTTCTTTCCGTCGGTACTATTCATTACTGCTACCCTCTCTCTCTCTAGTCTTTATGGCTGATGACAAAAAGACAGAAAAACCGTACGGTATCACAAACATCCGTGCGTATATCCCGCTTCTCCTCGATCTTGAAAAGCTCAATTACGACTCCTGGCGTGAGCTTTTTGAGACCCACTGCATTGGTTTTGGCGTATCCGATCACCTTGCCGAACCCACCGTTCGACCCCCGGCTGAACTTGCCGAGTGGAATCGCATCGATTCTCTCGTTAAGATGTGGCTATATGGTACGATGACTCAACCTCTTCTTCAAATGGTTATCAAGAAACATTCATCGGCTCGTGATGTTTGGGTCAACTTGGAGCGTCTGTTTCGTGACAACAAAGACGCCAAAGCCATTCAACTGGATAATGAACTCCGGAACATCACCATCGGTGATTCAACTGTCACCGATTATTGCACCCGCATCAAAACAATGGCCGATCTCCTTGACAATATCGATGCTGCAGTTCCCGAAAAGAACCTGGTAATGTACACTATTAATGGCCTCTCCCCCAAGTTTGAGTACATTGCAAGCCTTATTCGACACAGATCTCCGCTTCCTTCGTTCCTTGAGACTCGCTCCATGCTTTTGCTCGAGGAACAGCGTATGAATCAAGTGCACACTCGGTCTCTTCAAACTACTCATGGAAATCACGGTTCTTCCCCTACGATTCTCCTTGCTGACCAACAACAAAACCGAAACGGCGGCTCAAATCGGGGGGGCGTACAGGGGGCCGCGGAAACCGTGGAGGTCGGAACTTGCGAGGGGGTGGTCGTACCGGCTCCTCCAGCGGCAATACTTCTCAGTCAAACCGCTCTCCTGCCCCGCCGGCATGGCTTTCCGAGTGGCTTGCTTGGGCGACGCCGCCACCTGGTTTCCCCCCTCTCACTACTGCAGCTGCTCCTGGTCTCCTCCCAGCTCCGGATTCAGCCCGTTACTGGGCACCGTGGCCTGCTCACCCGCCCTCTGCTTCTGGTCCATCCAGTACTGCCCAGCATCAGCGGCCCACGTACTCATTTCCGCTACCTCCTGCTCCGCAGCAAGCCCACATAACTGGGCCTCCTCATTCGGCCCTTCAGCCACAGCAGTTCGGCTCGTGGGTTTGGCCAACAGCAGCCACACCATCCACCGGAGACCAACCTACTGCCATCCCGCAGGCCTACAACACTGCAGTTCTTCCCGATCCTGCTTCAAATGAGTGGTACATGGACTCCGGTGCTACATCCCACCTTCACGCGAACACAGGTATTCTCACATCCGTTAGCGATAAGTGCTTAATTCCTTATGTTCTTGTTGGTGATGGATCACGGATATCTGTTATAAAAACCGGAAATTCTTCCATCTCTTGTTTAAACCCGTATCGTACTTTGCGTCTTAGCCGTGTCCTTATCACTCCTAGCATCATTAAAAATTTGATTTCTGTGCGTCGTTTTACTCGTGAAAATAAGTGTGCTATTGAATTTGATGAGTTTGGTTTTTCTGTGAAGGATTATCGGACCAAACAAACCCTGCTCCGATGTGATAGTACCGACGATCTTTACCCCGTTACTACCAGTCTCGAGTCCAGTCATGCGCTCCTCTCGGTCACCTCCTCGGTTTGGCACCAACGTATCGGGCATCCGGGATCGCGAGTGTTTCAGTCTTTGGTTTCGCGTCATTTGATTCCTTGTACTAGCACTAAAAATAAAACATTGTGTGTTGCGTGTCAGCTGGGTAAACATACTCGTTTACCCTTCTCTTTATCTACTACTGTTGCTACTTTTCCCTTTGAAATTGTTCATTCTGATGTTTGGACCTCGCCTGTGTTGAGTGCTAGTGGTCTTAAATATTATGTGGTGTTTCTTGATCAGTTTTCTCATTTTATTTGGGTTTATCCTCTCCGCAATAAATCTGATGTCTTTTCCAAGTTTTTGCATTTTTATGCTCATGTTAAAAATCAATATAAACGTCAAATTCAAATGTTTCAATGTGATAATGGTGGAGAATTTGCCAACACACAATTTCAATCATTATGTGCTGAGCAGGGTATCCACCTTCGGTTCTCGTGTCCTTATACATCTCAGCAAAATGGCAAATCTGAACGGATCATTCGTACCATCAATAATTGTATCCGATCTCTCTTGTTCCATGCCCATCTGCCTCCGATGTATTGGGTGGAAGCCCTCCATATGGCCACTCACCTCCTTAATATACTTCCCTCCACCACACTCAAAGACGACACCCCGTATCACAAACTTCATCAAAAACACCCTTCTTACACTCACCTACGCGTCTTTGGTTGCTTATGTTTTCCCAATATTCCCATTGACCACAAACTATCTCCTCGAACCACTCCGTGTATTTTCCTTGGATATCCCACACAACATCGTGGGTATAGATGCCTCGACCTTGCCACCAGAAAAATTATCATATCCCGACATGCTACCTTTGATGAAACCGTGTTTCCCTTTGGCTCCATGACTCCAAATGACCCACCCCCATATGAGTTCTTAGATGCGGACTCCGGCCCCAACAGCTTCTCCTCCACCTTCCTTCACTCACCCGTCTCATCTCCGACGGTCACCAACCCATCCCCCACCACGGCCATTCCACCCATGGATGCCCAGCCCCCGGTTCCTCACCCTGCTACCCCCACCACTCCTGTGCTTCCACCCTCTACATCTACTCATCCAATGACCACTCGCCTTCGCCATGGCATCTCTAAACCCATTCACCGACTCAACCTTCATGTTGATACCTCTTCTCCTGTCCCTCGGTCTTATTCTGAAGCCTTCCGTGATCCTCACTGGCATGATGCTATGAAAGAGGAATATGAAGCACTTATTTCTAATGGTACGTGGGAGCTTGTTCCGCGTCCCGTTAATGCTAACATTGTGAACTGTATTTGGCTGTTTAAAAAGAAACATAATGCAGATGGCTCATTAGCGCGATACAAAGCCCGCCTTGTTGCAAATGGGCGGAGTCAACGCCCGGGCATTGACTGTGATCAGACCTTCAGTCCGGTTGTCAAGCCGGCCACCATTCGCACTGTTCTCAGTTTGGCTATTTCCTGTAAATGGCCCACTAGACAGTTGGATGTTAAGAATGCTTTTCTTAATGGGAGACTTCAGGAAACTGTATACATGCACCAGCCTCCGGGTTTCCGTGACCCAGCTCACCCGGATCATGTGTGTCTTCTGCGTCGTTCCTTATATGGCCTCAAACAGGCACCTCGTGCCTGGTTCCAGCGGTTTGCTCAGTTTATTGTTCAGATGGGGTTTCATAATAGCAAGTGTGACACCTCCCTCTTCATCTACCATCAGGGGCCTCACACTGCTTATCTTTTATTATATGTTGATGATATAATCCTGACCGCTTCATCTCAAACTCTGCTGACTCAGATCACATCCGCCCTGGCAGCCGAGTTTGCTATGACAGATCTCGGTGATCTCAACTATTTCCTTGGCATTGCAGTCACTCGCGATACCTCTGGTATGTTTTTGTCTCAACGAAAATATGCTCTAGACATTCTCGAACGCGCAAACATGGCAAACTGTAAACCCTCACGCACTCCGGTTGATACATCGGCTAAGATTGACGGGTCCGGTCCTCCCGTATCTGACCCGACTCTATACCGCAGCCTTGCAGGTGCTCTTCAGTACCTTACCTTCACGAGACCTGACATCTCCTATGCGGTTCAACAAATCTGTCTCCACATGCATGATCCTCGGGAACCTCACTTCACGGCTCTCAAACGCATCCTGCGATACATTCGCGGGACTGTTTCTCATGGGCTACAGTTATACTCTGACTCCTCACATTCCCTCGTGGCCTACTCTGATGCCGACTGGGCTGGTTGCCCAGATACTCGGCGATCCACATTGGGCTATTGTGTCTTTCTTGGGAACAATCTTATCTCATGGTCCGCCAAACGCCAAGCTACAATCTCCAGGTCAAGCGCTGAAGCTGAATATCGCGCGGTTGCAAATGCAGTCGCTGAATCTTGTTGGCTGCGTAATCTCATGCGTGAACTACATCGTCCTCTCGTCTCGGCCACTCTGGTATACTGTGACAATGTTAGTACCGTCTACATGACTTCCAACCCGGTTCATCATCAGCGCACCAAACATATCGAAATCGATATTCATTTTGTTCGTGATCAAGTGGCGTTAGGCAATGTGCGCGTCTTACATGTGCCTTCGGCTTCCCAATATGCAGATATTTTTACAAAAGGTCTACCGTCCGCATTATTTCTTGACTTTCGGTCCAGTTTGAACGTTCATGCATTTCACCCCGTTCACACTGCGGGGGGATGTTAGCGTATGTATGCGTGTGTATGTATTAGGCCTTTTAGAGTCTCTTGTATAGCCCATTGTTATACCCGGCCCACCGATTATTGTACTGTGTATTTATACGTATTCTGTGAATTAATGAGATGAGCTCAATTTCTCAAACTAACAGTATTTCGATATTCATCGGAAAGAGGTAATAAATACTATTGGTTCCTACCAAACCACTCTCCAAACACAACTTGATAATGTATGCTATTGCTACAATTAAATATGAAGGTCTTGAATTGACATTTTTAGTAACCTTTATTATCATTATTGTTATAACCAAATACGTATGTTTTATGGGACGTGATTTCTACACAACAATTTTTATCCATGCGTAACCATTTATTTTTAGAAAGGTTATACATTATATATAAAAAATATTAACTTATGTATGGATATGCATACAAATCACTCATATTCTCTAATATATCAAATCCTAGGCACTTGGACGTTTTAGTAGTCAAAAGGAGATGTACCTATATGAGTATAGGTGTCTAAAATAAAGAGAGCAAATACAAGTGGTACGACTTTTTGATGTTGTAATAATCGGAAATAGGTATTTTCTTTTCTTTAATGTTGTGACCAGAGTTGTAGTACATTTTGGGTTGTATTCATTTATAAATAAAGTGACAGCCAGTTCCTTCTACCTTCTACCTTATGGTCATGCTTATATACATATTTACGTCAATTTCATTAATACCTTGTGGTCATGATTTTATATATATCTACGTCAAATTTATTTAAAAACCAAATGAAAATGATTTCACAACATGCTTGAAGGGATTTTGATCCTAGTTGACTATGCTTAGCAGTATTAGAAATCTAGGAGCTGAGTACATACACATTCAATCTCTTTTAACACCTCTTAGGTTGTGTTTATTGCATGAGACTAGATGTGACGGAAGATAACAAACCCATCAAAATGAATGGTTGGCATGGATAGAATGATTTCAATCTAGGAGAACAAGCCCACTAAAACGAGTGTCTGCACATCTATTCTTTAACATCCCTTAAGCCAGATAAACAAGCTTTAAATCCATAACATCTATAAATTAATTTTTTTAAAAAGCCATCTATATTATGCAATTTGCGCACAAAGGCATATTATTCGTATGCAAATAAAACATTGGAAAACATGAATAATCTTTAACCTTTTATGCGGTGCTAAAATTAAAATGTAAAATAAAAAATAAGAATGTCCATGACAAAATGGGATTAAAATCTTCCAATATATATATATATATATATATATATATATATATATATATATATATATATATATATATATATATATATATATATATATATATATATATATATATATATATATATATATATATATATATATATATATATATAGATTATCGGGTGAGGACTCCTATTTTCGTGAGGACCGCGAGGACTAATCTTGACCATGCATACTAAAAAATCAGTGGCTGTGATAATTCCGAATTTTTTTATTTTTTTTAATAGGGACGCGGTGGCATTTTTGTAATTTATTGGAAGTTTGAGTTACTTTTCCGGTAAAGGGTAAGCAGTTTGAGGGCTGGATCGTCATTTGCGAATTCTTAAACCCTCTTTCAGTTTATCGAACTTATTCTCTCGTTCTCTCAAATTCAGTCGACCCTTAATCCTAAATTCTCGTTCGTTTTTCTCTAATCGTTGGTAATCTTCGAGTCGATGTGTGTTTGAAGCATATATATTGGAGAATTGTTCGTATTTTGTTCAAAGTTCGCACTACATTGTCCTCTTTATATGTTAAGAACTTCTGTGAGTTTTTTTTTTTGAATTTTGTATCATTTTTTTGATATTTGTGTTGTTAATCTTATGATTTGTGTTTATTCGAACTTAATATTTAACCTAACATGTGTATTTTTCAGGATCGATCGTTGTAATGTGTTTTGCATTCGAAGTATCAATTTGTTCATTCTTCTGATTTCGTTTTTTTCTAAATTACTCATTAAATGGAATCAAGTAAGTTTATTTACTTGATTTAATATGTTTATTTTGTTTTGTTTTGTGATTTGTATTATGATATATATCTGTTTTTTTGAAACCCTAGTTATTTGTATCATATTTTTGTTAAAAATAGGTGTTTTAGATTGTTGTTTATTTGAATTTTTTGTATATTAGATAAACATGTAAGTTTGATTTTGTTAATTAGTTAATTAATTAGTTGTTTGTGAAACATTATTGTGCATTATTTTTGTAACGAATTATGTAGATTTGTTTCACATATGTATCATTGTTATAATCAACAAATCAATGAATGTACATTGCTATAATCTGTAGACTTATTAAAGTACAATGCCGTGGGATTGTTTTAGAACAACTGTAGGATTTTATAATTTAGATATTAATGAAAGTACATTTTTATAATATGTAGACTTCTCAAAGTACAATGTGGTGTCCTTTTGGTATGAAACATATCAATTACAATGATACAATAAGATATTTTGAAAGTAAAATTCAAAAAGCAACTAATGAAACAAAAGTGCATTGTTATTTATTGTTTTTTAATACTTTTTGTTTGATATATAGGTGATACTAAAAAGAGGAAGAGAAAGTCTGTTCATCCAGAAGGTAAAAGTAAAGCTAGTTATGTTGATCTTTCTTCAAGTCGAAAATCAACATTAAAGGCTCAAAATGTAGTTGAAGTTTCTTCCAGTAAACCAGTGAAAGTTAAAAAGGGCAAAATTACAAGTTCTTCAAAGGCAAATAGCAGTGATGATGATTTTGTTTCTCAACCGGTGTTTGATCAAGTTGAAGTTCCTGAGAAGAAAGGTGTTATTGCTTTTAGGAACCCATCTGGTTTGATTTCAGAGATATTTAGTTCATTTAATGATAATCAGAAATCTACAGTGAATGAAATATGTTTTGGATTTATAGGTGATTTTGTAGTAAAAAAATTTGGAAGGGATTTGTGTTTTTGGATTCTGGAGAACTATGATGAGAAAAAAAATGTATTGTGTGTGAATAATCAAGTCATTCACATCACAAAGAAGAGTGTTCATGATATATATGGATTACCTATGGGTAACATCCCGATGATTTTACCTATTAAAAGCCGTTTTGGTGATCTTATAATTAAAAAGTGGAGGGATCAGTTCGGTAAGGACAAAGAGAGAATTAGATTAGTTGATTTGAAAAACTTTTTAGAGAAAAGCACTGATTTTGGTGAGATGTTCATACTAAACTTTTTGGTTGCTTATGTTACTATTATGATCGATGCTCCAGCAATGGGTACATGCAACCAGAAGTTTTTAGAGAATTTTAATGAACATCTTAATGTAAAATAGTTTGATTGGTGTGGTTTTGTTATTGAATGCTTGAAAGAAAGCAAGAAGGGTTTGAATCTTAATTCAAAAACACAATATGCTGGTCCAGTTGCCTTTCTTGTTGTAAGTTTAAATTTATAATTTTGTATCACATTGTTAGTTTTTTTGTTTAATTAATGATGCAAACTTCGTTTTTACGTGTTGCAGTTATTATACCTTCATTGCACGAAGTTGCGTTCTGATGTTTCTGTTAAAAGAGTGTATCCAGCTACTTCTTATTGGAGTGGTAAAAAAGTTGGTGATAGGTTGAAAAGTTTACAACATTTTGGTGATGTTGATGTTATAGAAACATACAAAGATAATGTAGATGATGATGATTCACAAAGTAAGAAGCAAAAGAAGATGAAGGAGAAAAAGAAGATTCAGGAAAAGAAGAAGGTGGATGTTTCACCTAAAAAAATGGAATCAAGTGTAAGGAAGAAGACATTAGATAAGGAAGTTAAAGGTAATATAATGTAGATGGTGATGTTTTTTATAATTAATGTCTGATATTTTACTAATAATTGTTTATTTTTTCTAAATCAGATGATGTTATCTTGGACAAAGGGAAGAAGGTTGTTGAAGATATAAGTGAGAAGGATGTTAGAGAAAAGGATGATGTAAGTGAAGAGGTGGTAAAGTCTGTTGATCATAATTCTGATTTTGATGTTATTTTAGATGGTACAAGATCTTTAGAGGTATGTAATTATTTATTAATTTGTTAATTTTAGATAAACATTATCTCATAGTTCATTTGTTATTTGGTGATGTATTTGTTAATGATGCAATTTTTTTAGGCTTTTAAAGAAAAGTTGAATAGTGTGTTTAAAAATTATTTTGAATCCAAATCAAGCATTGATGAGTGGATTAGACGTGCCTGGGATCAATTCCCAGGTAATCAGGAGATTTTGGATTATGCTACAAAGCGTAATGGAGAGTTCAACAAGGTTCATGAAAAGATTGTACTAGTTGATGATGAAGATTTCAATGATGTTACTCTAGAAAAGGATAATGATTTGAATGAAGAAGGAACCAGTGGTAAAGAAAACGAGCTTTCTGTGACACAATTACTCGATGATCCAAATTTTTGTGCTGAGATTGAGAGAAATGCTCTTGCAGTTATTGCAAAACAATCTACTACTTCTGTAGTTGCTAGTGAAGGTTTGGTAGGAAGTGTTGGTGTTCAAGAAGAAATTTCAGGTGAAGAGTTAATTGAGGCTAGTAAGATTATTAGTCAAATTCATTTGGGTAAGCAAGAAGTTCAAGTAAATGTTGATTTCACAACTCCAAAAGATGCAATTCAAATGGACAGTTCAGTTACAAAGACAAATGATCATACAATTTTATCACCGATTCTTATTCGATCTTTTAATGTTGAAGCTGGCCCTAGCAGACCAAAAAGAAAAATTAAGCCTGCACCACCCCTTTGTTCTCTATATGCTACAAAATTGGTTGATTCGAGTGAAAAGGTAAGTCGTAATGAAGAAAGGGTTGCTGGTAGTGTCTTTCTTGCCATTCGTGATCCTAGGTATTTCAATTTTTTTAGTTATTTATTTTTAGTTTTTGGTACAGTAAAAATAATATTTTCATTTGTTTTTTTTAGGGAAAAAAATATTTGAATAATCTAATGGTTCTATTGGTATAAGAGCGGTGATGGAATCCATGATACCTGGTTGTAGGATTCATTGTGGTGTTATTGACATATGGTCATCCTTTTTGAATGAATTGGAAAAATCAAAAAGCCACACTGCTGCATCAAGATTTTTTATGCCTTGCTCATTGATGGTATGATACATTATTATTATTTTTTTGTTTTATTTATATTATAAATTAACTAACTTGTTTCATATTTATATATTTGTAGACAAATATTGTTTTTAAGAAGGCTGAAAGCTTAAATCTGAGGTTTGTTGAAAGGGTTCGTGTGTATTTGGAAAAGTTCCCGAATGTGAACAAATTCGATACGACAAATTTGGTATATTTTTTTATTTTTATATTTTATGTTTTAATACAATTTCTATATAATTTTATTTATTGTTTTTTTTAAATAGGTATTTTTTCCTATTCTTAGGAAAGAACATTAAGTTTTGGTTTGCTTTGATTTAGTAAAAGAAAAAATGGAAATTATTGACAATCAATTGGGAACAGGATGGATTCCAGCCAAAGATCGGACTTTTTTCGATAATTTGGTAATTTTTGGTTTTTTGTGTTTTTTTTGTATTTTTTTTTATTTTTTGCATTATTTTTGATAAGTTGTTGAAATGTTTTTTTAATATAGAAAACAATGTTCAAGCAATATTTGAGTTTAATCGGTCATCATCGACTGAATGCTTTAAACTCTATGAAGATTGAAAGGCTTGATATTGAATGGCAAACTAAAGATAATGATGCTGATTGTGGTTTATTTCTGATGAGGCATATGGAGGTTTACCTGGGTTGTGGATCAGAAAGATTTGATGGTGATTTTTTGCCAGAGTGTACAAGCCAGAAATCTCAATTGTTAGAAATGAGAAAGAAATACGTTGCTAAGATCGTGTTATCAGATTCAAACTTATGTAAAGCGTCATTTTTGAGCACTTTGGAGGAGTATGATAAGTTGTCACGGCATATGAAGAAGAAGATTTACAGTCAAGGGCATTTGGATGAAGTTTCTGCAAGGATTAAGTCTGTTGAGGTATAGTAATTTGATATGTTTGTTGGGTTTGGATAATGTTTTTTATGATTTGGCTAATCTTTAGAACTGGTAGTGTGTTTTAATGTTGGTGATTTGAACAATTTATCTGTTTTGAACAATTTGTGAAACTTGTGTTTGTTTTGGATAGTGTGTTTTAATATTAGCTTGGAGTTGTGAAACTTGTTTGTTTTGAACAATTTAGTCAAGTTGCATTATTAAAACAGCCTTAGTTATTTATTCTTGTGTTGATACATAGATTATGTATCATGAAAGTTTTTGTATCATTATTGTTTAAATATTATGTATCATTATTATGAAAATGTATTTATGGATCATGAACCATTTGTGTTTTTACTTGATATAGTAAGCTGATTTTTAGGTTAGATCATTATGCAAAAATATTTTTTATATTTTTGTAGCATGGATTGTTTAACTTCTGTATCATTTGTTGTACTATGGATCATTAAAATTTTTGTATCATTATTTGTATTTATGGATTATTAAACATTTTGTGTTGTTATGTCTTATATACAGTAAATAATGATCCAATTTTTTTATATATGAAAATTTATTTGTATCATTATTTGTATTTATGCATCATGAAACTATAAATATGTAAAAAAAAAAAACAAAAGTTAGGAAACAACATTATAATTAAAGTAAGATTCAAACAGGCAATCTATGACTATGTTCAAGAGGCGTATTTCCCTAGCTACCAACTGAGCTAAAGTTTTTTTTTTGTGTTTTAAATGCCATCTAAATGATATAAACTTTTATGAAGCTCATGTAGTACAACCTGCTTTGCTAAGAGTTATATAATTTGCATCACATAAGTAATATAATGAAATTTGAATCATGAATCATATTTGTATCATAATATGTTTGAATCATGAATGACATATAAAAAAAACTTCATAATTCAATTATAATGCAAAAAATGGGGTGGGTCAACATTGTAATAGAACTTCATACATATGGGCTGATCCATTGTTGCATAATTATTGCATATGGGCTGATATGGACTGATCTATTATAATCCATTGTTTCCTAAAAAAACAAAAACAAGTTGCACTTGCACCTGCAGTCTTCGAAACACTAAACTGATGGGACCTTACAAGCTTTACAGGCTTTACAGTGTTTGAATAGTGTATCAAACTTTATTTCTTTTCAACCTGTTATGCAGTTTTCTTGTCTTATCAAAATTCCACCGCTAAATAAGTCCAAAAAGAGAGAATTGTAACTTGATTTTTCATACATTAAAGGTGCTCTCGATCACCATCACGACGACCATGATCCTCCTCTTTGAAGACACTTTCTTCTTTCTTTTCCAGCTCACATATATTTAGGGTAAGCATTATTTCCATTATATTTTTGTAGATGGTTTATTAGTGTTTATTATTGTACAGTAGTTTTGTGGTTCTCAAACAGGGGACTAGGAATAAGTTATGTGCTCCAAGTTTTACTTCATCAATTTAAATTTGAAGCAAACTACATGCATATCTAGTTCTCTTGACTAAGTACTTAATGACAAAAAGCTTGGAAAAGGATGACCATGTGTCTATTCTTATGTTGTAATGTCTCTTAAACAACACATGTATCATTATTGATTTTTGACTTTGTTTTGGTATCTGATTGTAGTTTATTTGTATTTGTAGGATGGCAATAAACGGGTATCACATTGGTGAACGTATCGAGGTTCTTAGTACTGAACAGGGTTTTGAGAATTCATATTATGCTGCTACGATTATCAGTCGGTCTTTGAATTATTTGGGTGTTCGTTACGAAACTTTGTTTGATGGTGAATATGAAATGCCATTGGAGGAATTTGTTAGTGCTAACAATGTTCGTCCTTATCCAGCTGATTTGGATGTGGAATTCCATCGTGGTGATATTGTTGATATGTGGCACAATGACAGTTGGTGGGTAGGAAGTTACCGTCGTTATGATGATGATCGTGAAGATGATAGATGTTATAGAGTTTATTTTGACTATATGATGCAGGGAATGCGTCATGAGAGTTATCGTTTTGAAGATATTCGTTTGCATCAAGAATTTCATTTTGAAGATTTCGTTGATTTCATTCGTGTTTGGAGTTATGGAAGGGTTTAGGTATGGTTTGGTGTTAATGTAGGTTGTGGTTTTTGTTATTTTGGTTGGTCTAACTGTAGATGGATCAATGATGGATCTTGTTTTGGTGGCTATGATGTGTATATAAACTTCTGTATGGTTTAATAGCTTTCGTGGTTTTTTTTTTCAAATTTTTAATATCTTTAAATTTTGAATCATTTATCATTTAGTATTATATGGATCATATGATATTTGTTTATATGGTGTTTGAAATTTTGTATCATGTATGATATTTGTTAAATGATCACATATTTACGTTTACGTTTGAATCATGAATCACATATCATGTAGTATCATGTTTACGTTTGAATCATGAATCACATATAAAATATGATCATTTGAAATTTTGAATCATGTATCATTTAGTATTATATGAATCATATGATATTTGTTTATATGGTGTTTGAATAATTTTTGTATCATGTTACATTTGAATCATGAATCACATATAAAATATGATCATATGAAATTTTGAATCATGTATGATATTTGTTAAATGATGCATAAATAAAGTTTTTGTATCATGTTATTTTTGAATCATAAATCACATTTAAAATATGATCATATATAAATATCATCATATTACATTTGTATCATGTTACGTTTGAATCATGCATCACATAAGAAATATCATGAAAATTTGAATCATGGACCATATGTGTTAATTTTCATTAATAGCATTAAGATTATAAAAGTTTACAAAAAATTGGTCCATTTTACTTGAATTGGTCCATTTTACTTGAATAATAATGTTGTTTCCTAACTTTTGTTTTTATATGATCCATAAATACAAATAATTATACAAAAGTATCATGATCAAAATTATAAAAATATTTTTGGATCATAACAACACAAAATGTATAATGATCCATAAATACAAATAATGATACAAAAAATGTATAATGATCCATAATACATGCTACAAATATTTTTTGCATAATGATCAAATAAAAACATAAATTAACATATATGATCTATGATTCAAATTTCCATGATATTACTTATATGATGCATGATACAAAAACTTATGTATCAACGATGTATAATGATCCATAATCCATGCTACAAATATTTTTTACATAGTCTAAAAATTCAAATACAAAATCATTATTAAAAAATAAGAAAGAAAAATATCAAAGTAAAAAACAAGTTATGTCTTTTCTTGTATCTGGAATTTGTGGCAATTACGTGTATCATGTTTTTCTTTTGCAACATATTTGATGTACATGCCACACTTATGGCAAGTTCTTCCGTCCTTCTTAGCATGTTCTATAGCAATCTCCATTTTCCCTTTCATTCGTTTCTTCATTGTTCTTGTTCCTTTGTTGTTGATTTGGTTAGGAGGTAGTACATTTATTTTCTTTTTTTGCGCAATTCCCATGAAAGATTGTATGACTTCTTTGTTCTTCATCGGCTTTGAATTTTTTTGTTTGGCCTTTGTAACGACCCAAAAATATGTTCAAATGGAAAGTAAGAAGTAAATGAATAATTAATAAGTAATAAATCATAGTTTGAGAAAAAAGGGTATTTTGGTAATTTCCAATTACTATCATGAATGAAAAGAATTATATTTTTATTAAGGATGAAATATATGAACTAAATTATAGTTATAAGTATTAAGTATGAAGAATGAAAAGACAAAAGTGAGTGAGGAGTGTAAAATGACCAAAAAGGGCATTTTTGTCATTTTAAAATATCTAACCTCATGATGAGATTTTTACGTGTTAGAATGTTGTTAATGAGTAAAATAAGTTTAGAAGTGGGACAAAACTCTAAGACTTAAAAAGTTCCAAGAAATAAAGAGAGTTTTGTGCCTATAGTGAAAAGTAGGAAAGTTGAGGGACCAAATGGCCATTTCATGAAAGATGTGAGGTATAAAAATGGGATCTCTCCCTTTTCAGCCATAAGTCACGTAAATTTTAGAGAAAAAGGAGAGGGAGATGTCGGTTCTTGAAGAATTCATGAAGGTTTTGAAGCTAGCAACGTTATATGATCAAATTCCCTGAATTCCTAGCTTACATAAGGTAATATTTCATCATCTCTAGCTAGAAATTTCGTTTAGGGTTTCATGGTCGAATTTCATATGTTGGAGGAGGAGTAATTCCTGTGATTCCAAGTAATTAGATTATGTTTCTAGTCACCTTATGATCACTATCCAACATATGGATGGTTTAGAATCATGGTTTGATGAAATTGATTCATATGAACCCTAGATATTAGGGGGTTTTAGATCATGGTGTTAAATTGAAGTAATTAAGTAGTTGTAATTATGTTTATGGATGAAAGAAACCCTTACAAGTGGTTTCCTAATGATTCCAAGCAATCAACAATAAGTTAGGACTATATGGTAATTGGAAGGGTGGAATTGAATTGATGATTCCATGAATGAAACCTATACAAATGGCTAATGAGAGTCATGAACTGGTAATTAATGAAGTATGTTTTGGGTTGTAAAACCCCTAATTTATCTTCCCTTGATCATATAAAGGTATATATAAAAGTTAGAAAGAAATGGACCCTTGTATTAGAATTGATATACATATGAGCTTCCTTAGAGCTCTTGTGACATCCTATGGTCTTAACCATTAAGTCTGGAACTAAATAAGTCTTAATAAGAATAAAAATATGTTATTAACATGTTAGAAGGTCAATAGAACCTATTGGTAAAGTTTGGTTGAGTATGGGAACAAATGGAACCAAGAAATGAACTAAAACTGCAAAGAAATAACAAAAATTCAGGGGCTGGAAAAATGGGTCTGTAGCCTGACACGACCCGTGTGGGGAACCTGGGTCTGCAATCCGAGGGTCTGAAGGTCCTACACGACCCGTGTGAGCCCCATACGACCCGTGTGACCTGAATTCTTGAAATTCACTCCCGTTATTGCCCTATTTGTGTAGTTTGATCCCCGAACTTCTAGTATAAGCATAATAATGTGTGAGAACATGAAAATAAGTATATTAGGACATGGGTTAAGTGGTCTTTATATGTATTGTTAAGACCTATCATGTATTAATAAGAATGTTAATGAACTCCTTAGGTAATTAAGGAGTAAAATTCATGGAATGGAAGGGACAAGGAAACGGAGTAACCCTAGTTAGACTTCTCTAACTAGCCAAGGTGAGTACATGCAGCTTTTACCCATTTTGAGATACTTGGCAAATATTATGCAATATTTATTATGTTTTCTATATGAAGAGATGAATATGTGTTAATACTTATGTTATGTCGATAAGCATTATGTGAGATAATGATATTGGTGTTCTAATGAGAATATCATATTATGAAAAGTGTATGAATGATAAGTAAGAGATAAGTAATGATATAAGAGTTAGTATTTGGCTTATAGCCTTAAAAGACATAGAAGTAATGATGAAATGGTAGAAAGAGTATATGTAAAAGTACAAGAATGTTATGAAAAATAATAAGTTATATGGGGATATAACTCTCCATGAGTAATGAATAATGTAGTTAAGGTATATGTGTTGGTACATAACCTTAAAAAGGTATATAAAGTGATATAAATGAAGAAATAAAGCATTGGGGGACATAACTCCCCATAAATAATGAGTAATGTGGTAAAGTATATGTGTTGTCATATAGCCTTAAAAGTAGTATGAATGATATAGATGAAGGAGTAAAACACTGGGGACATAACTCCAATCACGAAATGAGATACGATGAATTGTTGTAATCGGGGACTTAACTCCTCGTAGTAATAGTATAGTGAAATAAAGTGATTATCTTGGTTGTGCATATACATGTTAAGTAATTGGTATATAATGAAAGATATGAAATTAATGTACACATGCAAAGAATAAATGAAAGTTGGGTGAAATGTATTGACATGGAATACAATAGTTATGAGATTAATGTAATAAATGTGAATTGTGTAAACATCAAGTATAGACTATCTTATGCAATTGAAATGTTATGAGTTACGAAAGTTGAGCCTGTTAGCTAAAGAAGAAAGTAAAAGTAATATATTCCGACCCAGGATCTTACCCGCGAGAAGGGGGATCAATCAGGATCTTACCTGCGAGAAGGGGGATCAATCAGAATCTTACCCGCTTGACGGGGGATTAACTAGGACCTTACCCGTCTGAAGGGAGGTCAGAAGGCACTACTGGGATGTTATTTCCCTTCGCGAGGTAGTTGTCTTTAGCACGCCCTTATGGTTAGATCTGTTCTATGCCATGAAGGGAGATGAAATTAGCACGCCATTATGGATATATATGTTCTATTCCATGAAGGGAGAGGAAACTGAGTACGCCCTCACGGATGGATTAATTCCATTTCCAGGAGGAAAAGAATACAGAGTTGCTTGTAAATAAACATGAATAGAAAGAAATTATGATTCAGAATTAGTTTAAGTTTATTTATATACATGATGATATTCAGTTATATGAGGTGTGTTGTAAGTGTGGAAGTATACCTAATGACATAAGAATCCTTAAAAGGATAAATATATTGATACTAGGTATATTCATATATATTAAAGATATGTGCATGTTTAAAGAAGTCATCTATATGACTTAATAGTTAATGTATGATTTATCGGTATATATATCTTATATATATATGTGGAAAGTATGAGCATTAGTAATTAACGAGTGGTTATAAAGACTCAATAGGGAGGGGTTATTTGTGTAGCATATGTCGTAACGGTTGTGTATTCAACCAGTAAGTAAGAAGTTAATAATGTGTGAGTTTTGTGACAACAAGAGTATGATGTATAATATATATTCTAAGTAAAATAGATTATTAGTAAAAGTAATGTTGTGGAGTTATATTCCACAAAGCGGTAAGTAAATGAGGAAGAAATTGAGAATAAGTAAAGGTGAATGTATTAATGAGATTTCATAAGTAAACAACATTCAAATGAGCATTTGTATAAAAATAATACAAATCCAAATTCATGTAACTCACAAGACTTTATAGTCTTACGAACGTGTATTTTATGTTGTGTATTTCAGGTATACAAGCATTAAAGAAGATGAAGTAAAATGATGTAATTAGGGAATTAAATGTAATTGTATTCAATCATTATATTATGTGTAAGTTCCGATTCACTGCTATGGTTGTATTGGTATTTAGTTTGTGATTACCCGTATTTTGTTACTTGTAAAAAAAAATTTACGGGTGTCACATCCTTCAACATTTGTCTTTTTCTCATTCATTTCATCTTTAAATATTTTCAATTTTTCAATATCATTTACCAGCCTGTCAATACAAAAATCCATTGAAAAATATAAGTCCCTTATGATTGTTTGAATCTCTTCTTTCTTTTCTGTTGTAGGTACATTGCTCAGATTAAAACCATAGGCAGATCGTGGAACGACATCTTTTGTCCATCTTGTTGATACATAAGCTTTTGGATGAATTTCTACACTTTCCATTCTAAGTACGTAGAAACAATGTCTACATAATTGTCCTGATAATTCAAATCGACAGCACGAACAAAGAAGTTTTGAGTCGGATTTAAAAAGTGAAACCTGTAATAAAAGAGTTCAATTAAGTTAATAATAAAATTTCTTAATAAGGCATGATAATATAAGTTTTAGGAAAATAAATTACCTGAAATTGGCCATGATGTTTTGGATTTTTGTCAGTATCTTTTATTGTGAATGTTGACATTTCTTCTGTTTCTTCTAGTTTTATTGACATGTAACTACTAATCGATGCGATCATTTCTGATTGAATTTCGTAAAACACATTTCTTGTGAACAGTTGAGCTGCTTCATCTTCAATTTTAATCCAGTTTTGAAATCAGGAGTCGAGTATCTTGACTCATGATCATTTTTCTTTTGAATACATCGTTGTGCTTCTAATGCAGTTTCAAAATGAGTAATGAAATCAACCAAATGCAAATCGGGGTTGGATAAGAGCCCATAAAAATAATTTTCTGCTTCTGATCTTGATGTAGTTCTCATTAATCCAGAGAATGTGCATTCTTTGAAGTATGCTGGAATCTATAAGTGTCTCATGTTATACATGGTATTAAACCAGTTGTTTCCATTGAGTTCAAACTTTTCCATTATGGTTTTCCAGCTTGATTCAAACTCATCTTTCTTTATTGTTTCATTCCAAATGAGGTTGTTTAATTCTTTCACGACATCTGCTTTATCAATTTTACCTCCTAGCTGCAAAAATTTGAATCATAAAATTATACAATAAAATGTTTTTTCATAAATTTATTCATGATCCATATTGCAATTATAAAATTTTATGTGTAGTATGGATCATCAAAAATTTTAATCATAAAATGATACAATAAAATATTTTTTTCTCTAGTTATGCATGATCCATAATGCAACTATAGATTTTTATTCATAGTATGGATCACCAAAGTTTGAATCATAAAATGATACAATAAAGTTTTATATAATTTTATTCATGATCCATAATGCAACTATAAATTCGTATATGTAGTATGGATCATCAGAAGTTGAATCATAAGATGATACAATAAAATATTTTTCATAAATTTATTCATGATCCATAATGCAACTATAAATTTTTATTCATAGTATGGATCATAAAAGTTTGAATCATAAAATGATACAATAAAATATTTTTTCTAAATTTTTCATGATCCAAAAAAATTTAAAAGTTAATTTGCTAACCTTTTCTGTAAACTTTTGGGATATATGCCACATGCATAATCTATGTCTAGCAGACGTAAATACAGCCGGTACTGCTTGTAGAAGAGCAGGGTCTTGATCTGTTACAATAACGTTTTTTTCTTTTCCAAAAGCTGTTTTGAAATTATTTAATAACCATTTGTATGATTCAATGCTTTCACTTGATAACAATCCAGCTCCAAAAGTTATACATCTCTTATGATTATCTATACCAGTAAATGGCACAAATATCATACGGTATTTGTAATGAGAAAGAAAGAAATATTTTAATACGATTATTTGGAATGATTCAACAAAGATTATATAAATTAATATATACTTACTTGTTTGTTCTGTAAGTTGCATTAAAACAGACAACATCTCCAAATGCATAATAATTTCTTTTTGACTTCTCATCTGCCCAAAACAAACATGTTAATTCACCCTCACTTCCAATACTATAGTCAAAGGAAAAGTTTTGTAAACATTCCTTTTTCCTAGTGAAATTTTCTATTACAAACTCTGCATCTGCTTCTTCTTTATATTGATTCAAATCTCGCTTGAAATTTCTAGCATCTGTTTCTGTAATCCCAATATTCTCAAAACCTCCTCTTGATTGTTTAAAGTATTTGAATGCAGCAGCTGGCCCCATGTTGATATTCAACATATCATTTATGGTTTTCATTTGTGTATACATGATTCTTCTTTCAGAATTTAGAAAATGTTGATCCTCTACATCAACAAATGTATAATTGTGTGCTTCGTTAATTTTGTATATCTCCCATACATTTTTTTCTTATTAACCCTCAGTCTCACAAATGCTCCACATTGTTGTCTAAATGAAGCCCGTTTACGTTTTTGTTTTTTTCGGTGTTGCAAAGTATCATATTCAATCTTCTTTTTAGTGCCTTCCCTATTGCAAACAATGTATCTTCTTCCATAACCTTCTACACCGATTATTGTTTTTGTAGTTGATAATCTTGTTTCAAAACCACTTTTATGTGCATATTCCTTGTAAAAAGCTAAACCTTCTTCAAATGTAGCAAATGTTTGTCCTTGATATGGTTTGTTATCCACGTCTGGAATCTAATATGTTATTCCATCTTTTATATACTGAAGTGGATCATGCCTATAAGTAGATGAAGATGCAGTATTTGCCACTGAAGGATCTATATATCCAGAAGAAGATCCAATGTTTCCAGAAGAAGATCCAATGTTTCCAGAAAAATATTCAATAATTGCATATTCTGTTGTGGTTATTCCTATTACTTGATTGTCAACATTCATTGCAAATTCCATATTTATTGAAGTCTCATCCATACCTGATTGTTTTCTATAAAAATTATATACAATCACAATGATTCAACATTGTTCATGAAACAACTGAAAACAATTTTTGATGATTAGTTACTATTATCAATGTCTATTAATGTGAAGTTGATCAAAGAATTGACACATTTGTTTTATGTTTATTGCATGATTTTATACAAATTACAAATTTTTTGAAATAAAAACTAGTTTTTAACCTACAATTCAAACAATAGACAAAATTGAAGTATGAAAAACCTAAATTACTGTATTTTAATAAGAAGCATTTTGATTGATAACTACTAATTATGCATATTTAGTAACATTAAAAGGTAAAACATACAAAATTTTGTTAATTTTTAGTAATCAAGCATTCAGAATCGATATTTGAAATAAAAACAGAAGAAAGCATATAATCGTACATCAATTTCTAAGATTAGTGAAGTTTTACGAAGTAATTTCATTGATTCATACTAATTATACATATTTTAGTAACATTCACAGCAAAAAAAAAAAAAGAACAAAAGGTTGATGATTTTGCAACAATTGAGCTTTGGCAGATTCGATGTTTGAAATAAAAAAACAGAGAATTCGATCGTATAATAAGTTGTAAAATCAGGCAATTAATCAAAATTTGTTTTATATAAACTAACCAGAATGAATTGTAATCTTCAATTTCTTGTAACAGTTGAAGCAAATCGATTAATGAATGAAGCAACGAAAGAACACAATCAGCTGAATCAAGCTTACGTAGAAGACAGTGATTTTAGGGCTAAGCGCTGATTTGAGTCCAGTAGAAGCCCAATTTCTTACAGCCCAAGCTTTCAGCTCTTCTTTGGCATCTGATTTAGCCCAGTCCGTCCAGCAGGCCCAATTTGACGTAAACGCCCTTAATGAAGTTGATTGGACGAGAATTGTCCTCGCCGTCCTCATGAAAGTTGGAGTCCTCACCGGAACGGGACCCTATATATATATATATATATATATATATATATATATATATATATATATATATATATATATATATATATATATATATATATATATATATATATATATATATATATATATATATATATATATATATATATATATATATAGAAGAAGGATCAAATAAGAAGTAAAATTATGATAAGAATGTAAGAAGTTTTTTTATTTATTTAGTTTTTTGACGAACCACCAAAATGAATCACTAGATGAATCAAAAATAACATGATTCATAGAAAAAAATTTCTGAAAAAACATATTTGTAACACCACATTACTTTCGGTAAGTAACTTTATATTAATCGTGGTATAATTTCGATTTAATATAATTTTATAGGTGTTTGGATGGTTAGAATGCCTTTAAGATAGAGTTTTCGTGCGAAAAACGCCAAAAAAGGGTAATCTGGGTCGTGTAGGATAACCCGGGTCGAGTTAGGAGACTCAAAACAACATTGGAAATCTATTGGGAAGAACCTGGGTCGGGTTGGCCAACCCGGGTCGAGTTTCGAGTGACGAGATTCAGCAATAGCAGCAGCAGCCAACCCGGGTCGGGTTTGTGAACCCAGGTCGTGCTACACGCAGACCCACTTCACTTTAAATTCGTGATTTTCACTCATTTGAACAGATTATTCTCGAGCAAAAACACTTCCAAAACCCTAGAAACATTCCCTCTTCGTATTAGGACCAAATTGGAAGGCTAGAACGCGGAAGATTGAAGTAATTTTTGATATCTCGCTTATTAAGGTTTACGGTTCTAGCTCTTTTGAACGATTGGTTTGGTCATTTTGGGTTGATTTCGAGTGGTTGTGAAGTACCACCTGTGATTAGCTGAAAATTGAGTAGATATCACTTGTTTGGATGTGTTGAAACGCTTCTAATCCCGAGTTTTAACTGTTGTGATCTGATTTCAAGCTTGGATGGTAGAAAAACGATATATTCACCTCTACTTGGTGTGTATGTGAATTTGTAGGTGCTGGAAAACATTAAAGGATCGTTGTATCTTCTAAGGTGTTAGCTAGAATTCGTATAGGACTTCAAACCAGGTGAGTAATATGTACTATATCTAATGTGATATGTATTGATTTAACTCTTGCAACTTGAAGTAGTTTTAGCTTTTGTGAAATGGTAACCTAGAAGTTAATCAAGTTACCCATTTGATATGGTATAAACCTATGTGGTTTAAAACGGCCTATGTGGCTAGGAGATTGGATTCGGTATCCAAATGTTAACGACATTCGTGACTAGGAGATTGGATTTGATATCCAAATATTAACGGCCTATGTGGCTAGGAGATTGGATTTGATATCCAAATAATGACGGCCTTCGTGGCTAGGAGATTGGATTGATATACAAATGTTGATTTAAACAGGAAATTACATTTTATTGAGTTTTGACAATTTATCTATATATACATGTTAAACTGTTTATATGATTACTCATTGAGCTTTATGGCTCACAGTGTATGTGTGAAATGTCCCTGCAGGTGAGCGTGACCCTAGTAAGGGTAAGGATGTGGCTCATGGATAAGGACATGACGTAGTAGCAGCCCGGCTTAGAAGGAGTCATCTTTTGTTAAATACTCATTGATACACTTGTACACTGTTTGTATAAACTGATACACCTAACTCTTTGGTTTATGTGCTTTAAACTATGTTTAAAAGACGAAAAAAATTTGGGTGTATTTTGTTTTTAAAAGTCGGGTGTTACAATATTGATGAATCATTTTTTAGTAAATCAAGTTTTTATTAATGTTACAGACAATTTTAGTGAATAATAACAAATTCATCGTAAAAATGAATTATGGAGTTATTTTTCCGAGAAATTTTTATGTGAATCGTGTTATTTTTGCATCATCTATTGATTCATTTTGTTGGTTCGCCGAAAAAACATGTAAATAAAAATATTTTACCTTCCTACCAAAAATTTCTTTCTTACCGGATCCCAATTATATATATATATATATATATATATATATATATATATATATATATATATATATATATATATATATATATATATATATATATATATATATATATATATATATATATATATATATATATATATATATATATATATGCACACACACACACATACATACATAGGGTCCGGATCAGGTAGGAACTCAAAAAACAGTAAAAACCGCGAGGACGATTCTCGTCCACTCATTTTCATTAAGGGCAATTTCGTCAACACTAATATGGATTCGGCTAGGCCAAGCTGAACGTGTCGTCTTCTCGTATAACTGAGATATTATGGTATCCAAACCAAAATTATGTAACAAAAAATATATTCCTAGTCTTACTACATTATATGATGTCTCATATGATTAAGTCAGTTTCGTTTAATTATATCGGTTTTAGTTACATTGAATTCATAAATAAGTTGAATTTACAGCATAAACCTCTATTTTTTTACAGAATCAATAATTCAAATTGCTCTATTAAATCATGTATAATTTTTTTATAAACTATTTTGATTCAGACTGTAAATCGATATGATTCAATGCATAATTGAAAACCCTAATTTGGAAAAGGAAATTGATCTCTACTTTATTTTATGGTTACTAGGTTAAAAACTCGATTTTATCAATTAAAAGTTGATTCTAAAATCGAAATTCATTAATTTGTTGATTAAACAAATACAAATAATTTATGATCTATTTTGTGTTATGTTTAATGATTGATCATGATCTTGAAATCAAAACGGTAAAATTTTATCTGTTTTCTAATTTATTAGGTTACAATATTGATTTACGGTTTGGATTTCATAGATTACATTGCTTTAGGCTAATTCCATTTATTAGTTGCTTTTATATGGGTTATATGTCTTTAAGCAGATTCAATATGAAAATTAAATGATAAAAGGGTTATCAACTTATGTTTAATGATGATTACAGGTCGATGAAATGCCTAAGATAGTACATGATTTTCCTAGTTGTTTTCATCTTTTTTTTTGGGTAAAGAGGACGGTACCTCTGGCAAATTTTATTAATAAAAAGAATAAATACAATAAGAGGTTGGGGACTCCCCACCAAAGGAAAAAACAGAAAATCCATTGGGACAGGCCCCAAAGGACAACAACAAAGCTAAACTAGAAACCAAAAACAGTACATGGAAATAGAAACATAACAAAAAATATAAAGGAAAACATCCTGCAAAAAAACAAAACATACAAGAAGAGAAATATAGAGAAAAGGAGAAGGAGATTTGTTAAGGGATGGTCCATATCATTTTAGCCAAATTAACATTAGTACAAGGTTTCATAGAAAGACTGAGCAGTCTACAACGGATATCATCCTTAATACTATTCACGACCGCATGATACGATCTTTTTGTTTTTTTGAAAATTCGAAAATTTCTTTCCTGCCAGATGTGGTAAACTGCTCCAGCAAGCACCAGTCTTCTAATGATGGACCAAATGGTTTTAATCTTAGACACGGGTTTGAGATGATTAATGATATCGGACCAGCTATCAGTGGGGACGGAGAGATTCATGACATGTTGAAGATCATGCCAAACCATAGAGGGGAAAGAACATTCGAAGAAAAGATGGGAAAGGGAATCAGCACAATCCCCACAGAAGGCACAAATGAGATTGGAGTTAATATCCCAGATTTTGATTTTATCATGAGTCTTAAGCCGATTTTTAAGAGCAACCCAAAGAATGAATGCATGTCTAGGGATATTTTGGGAGAACCAAACCAGATGATACCAATCAACAGGCTGGTCATAGGGCCTAATAGACTGCCAAACGCAACGCATAGAAAAATCAGAAAGATTACCATCTCTAGATCTCCATTGGAGTTTATCAGGCACGTAAGGGGAAAGAGAAGGAGGGTTTTGAGGAAGAAGATTAGGATGGGAGTCCCTCCATTGACCTGGCCGAACCCAAGATCCGTTGATGACAAGGTCAGCAACCTTAGTATCAGGGTTGAATCCCGCAGCCCAGATGGCACGAACAGAGATGAATTTAGAGAGGGGACCAGCAGGGTGCCAGTTATCGAACCAAGCGGATGTAGAGGACCCATCACCAATTTGGGAAACAATAAAATCTCTTATCTTACTTCGCATATCAAGGATGTTTCGCCAAGCAAAACCTGAACCGTATTTTTTTGGGGCATCCCAAAAATTACGTCCACAAAGACGGTAAGAATGGATCCACTTGACCCAAAGGGAATCCTTCTTAGAGAGGAGTCTCCAAACATGTGAAGCCATAAGAGCAACATTCCAAACAGCAAGATTACGGATTCCAAGTCCACCATGTTCCTTAGGGAGACACACAGTTTTCCAGGAAACTTTTGCTTTACCACGTATCAACTCACCATGGCACCAGAGAAAACCCCTCATGAGTTTCTCAATGTCTTTAGAAATAGATTTAGGAAGAATAAAAACAGAAGCCCAATAGATTTGCATAGACGAAAGAACAGAGAGAATAAGCTGAAGACGTCCAGCAAAGGAGAGAGTTTTGTTTTTCCAGTCATTAATCCTACATTTGACTTTATCAACAAGACCTTTACAGTCCTTATGGGCAAGACGGGTAGTGATAAGAGGTATTCCAAGGTATCGAACAGGGAAAGATCCCTCAGGGAACCCAACCATATGGTCAATAGCTGCCCTAGTAGTATCACCAACATTGCAATAAAAGGCTTCGCTTTTTGCAACATTAGGATGGAGCCCAGAAACCCCAGAGAATTCAGCCAGGGAATCACATATTATGCTTACCGAAGATCTATCCCCATGAGAGAAGAGGAGAAGATCATCGGCAAAGCATAGATGTGTGATATTCTGTTCCTCACATTGACGGTGGAATTTAAACGAATCGGATTCAGAAATTTTTCTCTTGATCATAAGGTTAAGAACCTCCATAACAAGAGTGAAGAGATAGGGAGAGAGAGGGTCACCTTGGCGAAGGCCCCGATTACCATCGAAAAAACCATGTATGTTACCATTGATACTTACAGAGTAAGCCGGTGTAGAAACACATGTCATGATCCAGTCAATCATACGATCTGGGAAACCAAATCCAAACAAGATGGTGCGAAGAAAAGACCAGTCGACCGTGTCATAAGCTTTTTGAATATCGACCTTAAAAGCACATCTTGGTGGACCACGGTGGCGATGATAATCCCGCATTAGCTCGTGGACAAGAAGAATGTTGTCAGAAATCAAACGACCAGGGATGAAAGCAGACTGGTTATCATCAACCAAACAAGATAGATGATTCTTGATACAGTCCGCAATAATCTTGCTGATACATTTGTAAACAACATTACAGCATGCGATCGGACGAAAATCAGTGACTTTGGAAGGAGAGTCAACCTTAGGTATCAGAGCAAGAACGGTGTTGTTGAAAGACTTAAGAAGTTTTCCAGACGAAAAGAACTCCTTAACCGCCAAACAAACATCAGTACCCACAATATCCCAGGCCGACTTGAAGAACTTAGCCGAGAAGCCATCAGGACCAGGGGCTTTATCATCTCCCATTTGGAACATGACACCCTTAACCTCCTTATCAGTAACAGGATTAAGCATGGCGGCAGACTGGATAGGGGAGAGCTTATTAGAGAAAAGGGAACAAGGGTCACGAATAGGAATGGAAGTGTAGGCAGAACCTAAGAAATTTTTAAAGTGGGAAACAAAAAGGTTAGGAAGGTCATTCCCCGATATCCAGTTTCCATGAGCATCTTGGATAGAATCTATACGACTACGAGATAAGCGGCTTCTAACCGTTTTGTGGAAAAATCCAGAATTTTTATCTCCCTCACGCAGCCAGTCAACCTTTGCCTTTTGTTTCAGAAACCTCTCTTCATCAAGAATAGCCTCGTTATAAGCAAGGAGATAGCTGCAATGTTCTTCACGAAGATCATTATTGAAAGGGTCCCGATCCAGACCAATCTGAATTCTATCAAGTTCAGTACGGAGGGAGATAACCTTGGAGAAGATGTTGCCCTGACTACGAAGAAGATGACGCAATGGTTTTTTCAAGTTTTTAAGGTTTTGGAAAACCTTAAACATTCTATATCCAGGGATATTGAAATTCCAAGAATCAGCAACAACCTGCTTGAAATCATTCTTATAGGTCAGGAAGTTAGGGAATTTAAACGTTTTCGGCCTGAACATAGATCTACTAGGAAGAGAAAGCACAGCAGGAGTATGGTCAGAAGACCTATAAGGGAGAAAATTGACAGATGCAGAGGGGAAAGAAGCAATGAAACTCGGATTTCCCATGACACGGTCAATTTTTTTTAGAATACCACCAGTACCATTAGGAGACTTGGTCCATGTGTAATAGATACCTTTATAATTAAGGTCCTCCATCTCCAAGCGATTAACACAGTCCCTGAAATCCTCCATGGCACGAGATATAACAGAAGTCCCATTGGTGCTATCTTTCATGTCAAGGGCAACATTGAAATCACCCAAAAGGATCCAAGGGGCATCTTTAATCACTTTCTTATGGTCAGAAAGAGAATGCCATAGGGAGCGACGAAGGATGTGGTTATTATGCGCATAGACGAAAGAGCAGAAGAAAGTTTTATTAGAAGCACGAATTTTAACGTAGAAATGCATAACCTGATCAATAGCATTGGGGTCCCAAGCTACCACAATTCTAGTCCCCCTAGGGCTAAAAAGACCATTAGACGACCAAGACCAGGACCCAAAAGCACGCGTACAAATAAGAGGAAGCTTAGAGAAGTCAGCACGAGTCTCTAAGGAAGCACAAATATTGAGATTTTGATCTCGAATAAGATCTCTCAGAGCTTTCTGATGCGGAGGCTTACAGAGACCGCGGGTATTCCAGGCAGCGATGTGCGTCATATGGAAACTGGTTTGATGGTGGAATCCATCTGCTCGGATGCCTGAGCTATTCCAATATGGTCATTAAGAGATTCGATATCATCATTGATAAACTTGGCGGTTTCACCATCATCAGATTCGACCTCAATGAGTTCATCCCTATCCTTAAGGTCTGCAGAATCTGGATCAAAATCATCAGGAATACGAGTGGATGGGGCATGAGTAGGAGGGAGATGGGAGGAGTGAGTAGGGAGATCCGTAATATCGTTGGAACAAGACTCTAAAATAGAAAAGGCGTTGAAAATAGGAGTGGATAGCTTAGATATTTTAGGAGGTGTAGAGGATGAGAGGTGGAGGATAGGGCTAGGAAAACCTACAACATTTATAGGTTCCTTGTGGGAGGGGTTACTAGATTGAAGGTTAATGGTTGGGCATTTCTTGTTAGGGACAGGTGTAGTGGTAGGATTTAAAATTTTAGGGACAGGGCGAAAGTCGGTTCTCGTCTTAATTTTACTATTATTATTTTTATTATAGACATAGTTTTTTGAAACTTCTTTAGCCATCCTTCCCTTATGGGTATTTCTATTAGACTTACTTTGCGAAATATCATTATTAGAATTTTCATTATTAGGTCTAAGTTTCGTTAAAATTTTCTTTTTAGTAACCACCATAAAACCATCATCAATTTGCATAGGAGAGGATACTATAACCTGATCAATAGGTATTTTATCTTTGGTATTAGCTTCATTAGTCTTAGAGATGACATGCATACATTTGTTAGTTTCATGACCATAAACCATGCAATGAGAGCACATAGGGGGTTTCCATTCATATTCAATACTGAGAGTATGGATGGAAAATTCAAGAGTCTCAGGATCCGGAATACAGATAATAACTTTATCCACCCAATTCATTTTTGTGGGGACCTCAAGAAGTACATGAGCATAAACAGATTTTCCAGCCGCATACTTGCACATGTTAGCTGTATAGGAGTCCATAGCAAGAGGTTTACCAATTTTTGAGGCAATGTGGCTAAGACCATCATCACTCCAAGCCTCATAGGGAATATCATGGATTTTAATCCAGAGAGGAAGCTTGTCATGATTGTTCTTATGAATAGTAAGACCAGGACGCCATTTTTGAATCACAATAGGGGCACCCTTAAAAGTCCAAGGTCCATGTGTGATAACATGATGAAGACCATTATCTTCACTAAATTTAAAAAGATAGACACCTTTTCCATTTAGAAGGACATCTTGAAGACCATGGATAGACCACATTTTGGAAGCTAGATAACGAACCTCAGAATAATTCATTTTTTTCCTACAAAGTAACCACAGATAGTCCGAGCAAAATTTTGACAGACTTTAGTAACGGCATTTAGAGGAATATCAACTGGCACATTAATATCATCACATAGATTAGGAATAAAACGAAATTTTTCGTTAGTGTGTTTTTGGGGACCAGTAATGATATTAGCATGAGAATTATTAAGTAAAGGAATTTTTCGATCCCAAGCATTTTTTATTTTATTATTATTTTCATGATTTAAGTTACCATTTTTGACATGTGGATTAAAGTCAAATGCATGAGAAATTTTTTCATTAGTGACATGATGATTCATATTGTTTAAAGACTTTGTAGTTTGGCCTATTAAAGAGTCATTGTGTTCTATATTATAAACTTTGGGTTGTAGATTAGTTTTATGGGCTAAATTATTTGTTGGAGGTCCAAGACTTGAAGTAATAGGATTAGATTTCAAATGGGCTAAGTCAATTGGATGAGGTCCAAGAATGGAATGGTTGTGCATCGGTTTTCTATTAGTATACGTAAATGTGGAGGTTTTAGAAGGAAATTCAACAATTCTAGTGGGACAATGGTCATCATCAATCACATAGGATTCTCCTACATGAAGGCCATAAGGGGGACAATAATCATTATCTAAATTAAGAGAAGATTGAAGAGAGATTTTACCCCCATAATTATTCAACATATCGGAACTTTGAGGGGAACCAACCGTTTGAGCTCCACTCGCAAGGAAGATGTCGCCGGCTGTATTTTTGCCAGGATTGTCACCGGAGAACTTCTTTTGATCATCAATTTTTCTGGTTCCATCTCCTTGCTCGATGTGAGAATTATTAATGGTGGAACTTGGTGCTTGATTAGCCGAAGGATAATTATCTTCACCACCCTCCCGATCTTCTCCAACATTTATCGGCATGTCTTCTCCTTTTTTCGTATATTCAGCAACCTCATCTTCACCATCGTCTTTAGCAACATCATCTTCCTTGACCATTCCATCTTCACCATCGTTTTCATCTTTCTCAGTTCAATCTGGGGTTTAGTGGGCCTCTTGGGGTGTCTTTTCTTTGATTGATATGCATAATTATAGGTGTTCAATCTTGTGTTTAGTGGGACTCTTAGGGTGTCTTTTCTTTGATTGATATGCATTATTATAGGTTCTATGGTGTTGTTATTGATTTTATAAATGGATTTATGGTTTAACTTACTCTACGGTTGATGTTCTCATGTTAAAAAGTTTATGGCGGGTGGTTGTTAAATGTTCGTATAATTTGTTTGTAATAGCCTTATTTGAGTGCTCTAGTCGATTATTTTGAAGTTGCATGTCAAAGATCATGGTTAAGGGTATATGCTTGCTCTACAGGTTCATCTTATTGGCATTAACTACCACATTTGGTTGGTTTGATTCTATAAATAGGAGCATTTTATGATTTATCACATGTTTTAATCATAAAAATGGTTGGTATCAACTCCCTGATTTGACATATTTTATGGTTTATCACATGTTTAAATCATAAAATTATTGGAATTGGAGCATTATGGGGTTATAAATCATAACATATTTTGGATCTTAATAAATTTGAATCATATCATTGATGTTTTATACTCGATAGGATTATACAAAATCATTATTTGTTTATCACCTCATTCGTAGCATTGGATCATAAACTATTCAAACTGGATCATTGTAGAGTTTATGATCATACTATATTATAGAATATAATTAAAGCCTTATGGTGGTTTACATCATAACATATATGTATCATATAATTTTAAATAACAAAAATAATGTTAACTATTTTCTTATGGATCATAACAGTTTTTGGATAATAACATGTTTTGGATCATAACAATTTTTAGAACACAACTTGTATTGGTTCATAAAAACAATATGTGAATAATGAATAATGTAGCATGGAATGAATATCGCTTTTACAATACACAACTAAAGAAAAGTATATTATATCATTTTTACAAGTTTGGATCATAGAAATATCACTTGCATCATAACATTGGAAAGTAAAATGCTATAGTGATATATATTTTGGCCATGATAATGCACCAATAAATATAGTTGGAAAGTATGTTGTTGGAATGCACAAAGGCCATTTGAATCATAACATACTGGTAGATTTTGTAAGGTCAAGTTCTATAGTTTAATGGATCTTCAAAAATATAATCCTATACCTAGGTATATTTGTAAGACGATAATGTCCTAGTTTTAAACATTTAAATGGACAATTCTATAATCAACTAAAACAGTATATTGTGTTTTATTATTGTACTACTATAGTTTGTATCATAACACATTGTTTCATAATAAGTGTATTATTGTATTTATGTATATTTTTCATATTATTGAGCTTTAATAAGTGGACAGTTTATTTGAGAAGTTTATTATATTTATGTATATTTCAAAGTACATCGTATATTTTCAATAATAAAATTATTTATTGTATATTTTACATCTAGAAATACAAGTTTCAAAATTTATTATCCAAAACTTATGATGCATAATGCCTATGATCTAAAAATATAAGACGAATCATAAAATTTTGGATTATGTTGATTAATAATTCATATTTATGATCCTAAATTTATAATTCAAAAGTTATGATGCAAAATGATTCATATGATACAAAATTACAAGATTTAAATGTTTTTATTTTTATCACTTTTGAAGTATTTTATAATAAGAAAATATTAATGATCGAACTATTTATAAATTACGATTCAAAAATGTATGATTAAAAAACATAATTAAAGTTATTACAATCCATAATTGTATGATGCTAAACTTTTATGATAAAATAAAATGATGCAATTTTTTATTATTTCTAATTGTAAGATTTAAAGCTTTTCCTGGTACAATAAAACATGATTCGAAGTTTATGATTCAATATTCTTTATGATCCAAAATTATTATATGATTTTACATCATAAAGTTTTATGATCCAACAATATGTGATCCAACTTTTTAATACAAGATTACTTATAAGACTTAACAAGATTTAAGAACAAAAAAAATATCCATCAAAATAGTGTATATTAGCACACAATCAAGACAAATCATTATAAACCAAAAAGTACTAAATTTCACATCTTTAACATGAAACTACTAAAAACTAACAATGTGTCTAAACCAAGTTCTTAAAAACTAAACAAACATATCCACATAGCATTGTTTTTGAACCACATCACACCTACGATAGATAACCTATAACTAACAACACACCATACATATCCAAGTAACATTGTTATAAAATGATATAATACACTAGTAGTGAGATTCCTAAAATAACCAAAAGTATTCAACAACACAAAACCCGCCTATTATACAACTCCAATATGTTGAACCCTAACTTCAACATCATGAAAATAAGATTCACTATAAATTTTATTCTTTTTGTAAGTTTCCAACTAATCAAGTCCAACAAATTTGTTAAAAGAACTAGGTTTGCACTATTTGAAGTCGAACAAAAATATCTTACCATCATACTTCTTTCTCAACTCTTTTAATTGTGGTTTTTGTTCATCTAACTCGGTTTCTAAAATCAGCATCAAGATTATCAAATCCACCACCACGGTAAACTTATATATGCCTTACTATAAACAAACCATAGTAAAGGATGTTATTTTTTCTATGCCACTCCAACTCAAATCTTTCTGCCCTTATTAATTGAAAAACATTCAAACAAGGATGATTGACAATGTTGAGAAATTTATTGGACATTGTTTTCTATAAAATATAAAATACTTTTTATTAGTTTCCAAAAACAAAGAAAAGACAAAATAATACAAAATAAATTACCAAGTTATTTATACAAACATGATATTTTGTATCATAAGGGTTTCTTATGTAACACAAAACCAGTTATGAAACTATGATGCTACAATAAACATATAACTTAAAGCATATTGCTATTTATGAAAGCTTACGCTCGCATACTTTACCTTTAACAAGAAAAGCAGAAAACGCTCCAACTAATATAAAAAATGCCACCATGTTTTTGGAATAAAACAATAAAAATTCAGATTAATCATAGCCTCAAGTTTTTTAAAATTGAAGGTCCAAATTTATCTTCGCGGTTCTTATGATTTTTTTTACTTCATACCAAATCCTATATATATATATATATATATATATATATATATATATATATATATATATATATATATATATATATATATATATATATATATATATATAAAATAGCCGTGTACCCGCGCAATGCGGCGGGATACAAATTGATAGGGGCGAGTATCATGAGGTTCAGTTCGATATTTCGCTAAAATGAACAAAAAACTGTAGATTTTAATAACTTGTGTGATGTGTAACTAATGCAGTTTGAGAAGAAATTAACAAAATTATATAAGAATAAACCATATATGAAATTTGGCGAGTGTTTCCTTTTGGCGAATAGTTTGTTTCCGGACACATAAGCATGTTTGGAGCTTAGGGTTTCTGATTAATTTCTTTTCGATGAATAGTTTTTCGGGCGACGATTAGTTTTCTTTCCGCAGACAACAATTATTTTCCTATTGATAAGTAGTTTTGTTTCACGAAATATTTTCCTTTCTGCAACGTCGTATACCAAGAACATCAATAACTATGCTTTTTCTATTTTTGTACCGGAAAAGATAGCAAATTAACTCGTTTATTTATTTATTGTTTTTATAGCATATTGTATATAATAGTATGTTTTTTCATTATTACTAAAAGCATTTTTATTTTGAGAATATACTAAATTAAAGCATTAAACTTTTAATTAAAGCGCTTGCATATTTAAAAAAAAACTTGAAGTTATTTTTGGTGTTCAGGAAGTTGAAATATCACTTTTGGAGGCTTTAGAAAATATGTTTTTAAAATAGTTGTGTACCCGCGCAATGCGGCGAGACACAAATTGTTAAGGACGAGCATCACGCGGTTTGGTTCGATGTTTCGATAAAACAATCAAAAAACCATGGAGTTTAACAACTTGTATGAGACGTAATTTATACAATTTAAGGAGAAATTAACAAAATTATATAGCACATATGAAATTTGCAATAAAACATGACTTATTGTACATTCACACAATACTTCTTTGTAGCAACGTACTTTTAATCGTTTTTATATTTTGGCATCTTACTTTTGTTTTCCAGTAGTGTTTATGTTTTTTGTTATTTCTTGCACTTTCTGCTCGCCGATATTTATTTTCTTAAAAATAATAAAAATTGAAAAAAATTGTGGAAGACCAATAGGTAAATAGTTTCTCTAAAAGATCATAATTAAAAGCATTTTCCACTAATGAAAAGATAAATCTAACAGAGCCCTACAATTAGCTATATTTTAAACATTTAGACTTACCCTCATGCTTCCATTAATTACCACATTCAATTACTGAGAAAATTGAAAATTGTCTTGAGCGGACTAACATTTTCTAGAAGTTGACAACTCAAAGTTTATCATGTGCAATTGAGCATGTGACGTAGCATCACAACCAGGTGAGAATGCCTTGGAAAAAATAACGTCATGTGATATATTTGAGTTAAGAAGAAATAATAACCTCTTTTTAGACCATGGGAGAATATCTTGGACAAAACTACCCTTAGATGATTTTATTTTGAGGGCAACAATCATTCCACGATGAAAACACAGACTGGAACACTTAGAAACAAACAAACACAAACCCCAAATACTCGCACTAATTTCACATTTGTACACAACACCAAAAAAGAAAAATGAGACCCCAATGTACACTATCACTTATGTATAACCTTCTCTTCTATCTTGTTCCTCTGCTTCCTTATCTGCATCTTCAACAAATTTGACCCAAAAGAATGCCTGCATTTTTCACTCATTGATCAATCCATAAATGAAAACTTCATTCTAAATAGAACTATGTAGGATATATAACTTAATAAGTACTTAAAACCCAGAAGCATAAACTAACAACTGTTGGGACATGGATATTGAAGTTATCTCAAAAGTTGAAATTAAGAGAGCAAAAAGTTACCTCATTGAGAGATATCGAAATTGATCTCCAAGATAATTTCCATTAAAGATAAAAAGAGAATTAAAAAAACCTTATTTCAAAATTATTCAAAAAATTTCAAAACTGATAGAAAAATTAGAAATTCTTTGTTTTTAAACAATTTAAAAACTCTTAAGGTTTTTTAGTTTTAGGAAACAACAATAACCACTAATCAAAATTTCTGAATAAACAACAAAAACACACAGATTGATAAACTATATATGTCATATTCCATTTGCTAACCTTTTTCCTTAGTTTTCTTGCTAAAAACAAAACCATCAGACATTGGTCTTTAATCTGCAGGTCTTGAATGTAGTCATGTTTCAATTTCTACGTGGAACCCAATGACTGTACACATTATTTCAGGGGCTGAAAGTGAGTGTTGATCATTTGATGTGTTTGCCATGGTTCGTATCAGTATACATCTGCAATAAGAAATGTGCTTATAAGAAAGTTTTTTAAGTATAAATGATACAATTAGGTATATTTATCAAAGAAAAATGTCTTTATCAGAAAAGAATTGAAAGGATAATGATATACAAGTAAAAAATGAAAGTAGGATGCCGTATTAGACAATTAGATGAATATACATTGCCATTTGGTCCTTTTTTTAACTAAAAATATATGCAAGATATAACAAAGTACTTTCAAAAAAAAAAATTCTAATTAGAAGTTTATATTTTAAAAAATCTAAGTTTCCTAAATAAATGAAAGTACATTTCCTTGTGTATACCATAAGATTCCATCCAACTTCAACTATTCCCTGTGATTGTGATTGTCAAGAACATAGCAACACCCACACAATATTACAATTTAAGAAATTCAGAAAATGGATAAAATTAAACAGACAACATACCAACATGTCTATATTTTCATGAATATTGCTATGCCTACACAAACACCATAATCTCCAAGGCTCATGTAATGGAACAAAGTTCTTGGCGTCAAGAGATAGATCTGGAAGCATCAACAACTAAGTTATGTATGTGTGTATAGAGAGACAACTAAGTTATGGGTGACTCACTTGAGTTCCTAGGTAACTCACTGGTGTTCTTTGTAAGTTCAAAAAGAAAAACACCATTTTCTTGCCGATATGTCAGTGTTAGGTACTTTTGGCGAGTGATCCAGCCTATCCATCAAGTCTCTAAATGCAATTCAGTCCAAACTGCTCCAATCCCAAATATACATAGCCTGAACTTCATCAGAATTTCAATGGAACTGATTAATTCATTTTCTTGGCGACTCTGGAACTTTTTATATACATCCGATCCATACAGAAACCAATGGATTGTACAAATGAATAACAACCAGAATTAGATGTGATATGGGAACCTTGGGGGTTAGTATCTGTTGGGATTGGAAAATTCTTCTATTCAACACTAGAACAGAATTACAATAGGAGGAGCAACTCTCACACTCGACTATTACAAAAAACCAACCCTCTATCTAACACTTACACTCTAAGTGTTATGCTCACTAAATCTATGTGTTTGTGATGTTTGGGATGTCTAAGAACTGAAACTTAAGCCTCTATTTATAGCTAAACTAGCCACTAAATCTATAGTATATGAACACATTGAATTCTTGGAAGAGAAGATCAAATTTGCCACCTTAAGCTTTGTCAACAGTGGTGGCTTCTAGAATGGAGGCTGGAAATCAACAAATCTCCCCCTCCAGCCTCTGTTGAACAATCCTTAGCCCAACTATTTCAGCACATAGTTTGTGTTTGTCTTGTGTCACCACCTTGGTCAACATGTCTACAGGATTGTCATTTGTGTTGATCTTTGACAACTTCAATTCTCCTCTCTCGATTGCTTCTCTAAGCCAATGATAACGGATATCGATATGCTTAGTGCGAGAATGGTACATCGAATTCTTGCTCAGGTCCATAGCACTCTGACTGTCGCAATGAACGATGTATTCTGCTTGGGGAAACCCCATTTCTTGAAGAAACTGTTTTAACCATATAAGTTCCTTCCCAGCTTCAACAGCAGCAATGTACTCGGCTTCTGTTGTTGATAGTGCTACACACTTCTGTAACTTGGATTGCCAAGAGATAGCTCCCCCTACCAAAGTGAAAACATAACTTGATGTAGATTTCCTGTTATCAAGATCTCCTGCCATATCAGCATCTGTATAACCTTTCACAATTGGCTTTGCTCCCCCGTAGCATAAACATAATTTTGAACTACCCTTCAGGTATCGCAGTATCCACTTGACTGCTTCCCAATGTTCCTTTCCTGGATTTGCTAGATATCTACTCACAACACCAACAGCATGAGCAATATCTGGTCTTGTGCATACCATTGCATACATAAGACTTCCTATGGCTGAGGAATAAGGGATTGTCTTCATCTCTTCTTTCTCTTTATCAGAAGAAGGGGAATTTTTCTTACTTAACTTGAAGTGATTTGCCAACGGAGTGCCAACAGGCTTGGCGTTTTCCATGTTGAACCTTTTAATCACACGTTCAACATACTCCTCCTGTGACAAGAACAATTTTCTTGATTCTCTATCACGGATAATTTTCATGCCCAATATTTGTTAAGCTGGGCCTAAGTCCTTCATATCAAAGAACTTAGACAAATCTTTCTTCAAGTTGTTGATCATGGTTGCATCTTGACCGACTATTAGCATATCATCCACATAGAGCAAAACGATAACAAATTTCCCATCTAGAAACTTCTTCAAGTACACGCAGTGGTCTACAGCAGTTCTTTTGTACTCGTGACTTGCCATGAACGAGTCAAACTTCTTGTACCACTGTCTTGGGGCTTGCTTAAGACCATAAAGGCTCTTTTTCAACTTGCAGACGAGATGCTCTTTTTTTGGGACTTTAAACCCATCGGGCTGATCCATGTATATTTCTTCATCTAAATCACCATGGAGAAAAGCTGTTTTTACATCCATCTGCTCAAGTTCAAGATCTAGACTGGCAACCAATCCGAGTACGACTCGAATCGACATCATCTTAACAACCGGCGAAAAAATCTCATCAAAGTCATTTCCTTCCTTTTGTTAGAATCCTTTGACAACGAGTCTTGCCTTGTACTTCACAATGTTTCCTTTTCCATCTTTTTTCAACTTGAAAACCCACTTGTTTTTCAAGGCTTTCTTTCCTTTGGGAAGTTTCACCAACTCATATGTTTGATTTTTGTGCAAAGAATTCATTTCATCTTCTATGGCCTTCTGCCAACTGGCTTTGTTAATATGAGATTGAGCTTCCTGAAAGCTCACTGGCTCTCCCTCGCTGGTAAGAAGGATATAGTTCGAAGTTGGGTATCTTGAGGAAGGAATACGAACTCGATCAGATCGTCGAACTTGAGTTTCTTCATTAGAAACATCTGGCAATGACTCTGAATTATCAAGAGGTGGAAGCTCCCCCTGCTCAACACCTCCTTGATCTGCATCATCAACTTCATTATTCTGTTTATCGGTCGGAACATCATCTTTTGTTTCAGATATCATTTTTGGAACTTTGAAGCTTTGTTGCTCGTTAATCGATGCCTTGAAATCATAATACTGGTCTTCATAGAAAACAACATCTCTGCTTCGAATAACCTTCTTTAGTTCTGGGTCCCATAGCCTGTACCCGAACTCTTCATCTCTATATCCAATAAAGATGCATGGAGTGGATTTGAGGTCCAACTTCTTCCGCAATTGACTTGACACATGTGCAAACGCCTTGCACCCAAATACTCTCAAGTGAGAATATGTTATGTATTTACCTGTCCATATCTTTTCTGGAACTTCAAAATTCAATGGAACTGAAGATGACCTATTTATAAGGTAACAAGCTGTCAATACAGCTTCACCCCAGAATGGCTTTGGTAGTTTACCCGCACTGATCATACATCGGACCTTCTCAACAATGGTACGATTCAGTCGTTCTGCTACACCGTTATGTTGTGGGGTACGTGGGACAGTCTTTTCATGCCTGATACCATATTTTGTGCAATATGTGGAGAACTCACGAGAATAGTACTCACCTCCATTATCTGATCTGAGACATTTCAACTGCTTGCCAGTTTGTCTTTCCACCATTACATGAAATGCTTTAAAACGATCAAATACTTGATCCTTCGACCTGAGACAATAAACCCATACTTTTCGTGATGCATCGTCGATGAATGTCACAAAATACTTGTTTCCACCAAGGGATTCTACTTCAATGGGTCCACATACGTCGGAGTAGACAAGGCTCAACAACTCAGAGCGCTTATTTCTTGTGGAGCTAAAGGAAACTCTGTGTTGTTTCCCAAATAAGCAGTATTCACAAGGATCTGGGGCAACATCTTTTTCCATGGAAATGAACTTCTTCTTTTCAAGAGTTGTTAACCCTTTCACAGTCATGTGGCCTAGTCTTCTATGCCACAGATTTGGTGATGTCTCTTCTTCTACTGCTTTGCATATGACTTATAAATAGTACCACAAAGCTTTCCCCTTGCAATGACCATAATGCCTTTTAACAACTTCCAGTTGCCATTTCCGAAGTGGTTGTGATAGCCCTGAAGGTCAAGAGCTCCAATTGAGATAAGATTCATTCTTAGCTCTGGAACATGTCGAACATCTTTCAACACCAATGTACACCCTACATTGGTCTTTATATGTACATCACTGATACCAACAATGTTAGAGGAACTGGTGTTTCCCATCCTCACGGTACCATGGTTTACGGATTTATATGTTTCAAATAAATCCCGGTCCGGAGTGGAATGATATGATTCAGCGGTATCAATCACCCACTCGTCATCACGAGCGCCTACGTGTAGGCATGCATCCTCCTCGCATGCAACAAGGGAAATGTCTTGTGAAATGTTGACCATGGTCTCACCATCCTCCTTGCTTGAACTAGTACTCGTTTCAGCCTGTTCTCGTAGAAACTTTCGACAATCGCTCTTTTTGTGGCCATAATGATTGCAGTAGTTGCAGTGGCCTTCAAACCATGTACTTGAAGACTTTCCCCTTCTTTTGATCTTCCTCTAACTTGAGATCTTCCTCTACTTTGACCACGTCTGCCTCTACCTCGACCTCTTCCTCTGCCACCAGTTCTACCTCCGCCTCTTTCTTTGTTTTCTGTTACGAGGGAAAATGACTGGTCTGTACCAGCTTCTTTTCTTCTGGCTTCCTCGTTCATGAGAGCGTCAGTGACCATCTCCATTGTCACTTTGCCACCGGGGGCAGAATTGCTGAGAGTAACAACAAGTGTTTCCCAATGATCAGGTAGAGAACTTAGCAACAATATTGCTTGCTCCTCATCTTTGAGAACCCATTCAGCGGAACTGAGCTGATTTACGAGATCTTGGAACTGACTCGTATGCTCGGCTATGGATGTACCACTTCGTAACTTGTGGTTTACCAGGCGCCTCATTAGTAGGGTCTTGTTGCGTGCCGTCTTTGCTTGATACATACTGTCAAGCTTTTCCCAGAGTTTGTATGCGTCTGTTTCTTGAGAAACATGATGAAAAACACTGTGGTCAATCCATTGTCGAATTTGTGCCACAGTTTTCTTATTCATTCTCGTCCAGACGTCGACTGTTGTCTTTTCAGGTTTTACGCCCTTGGTTTCTAAAGGTTCCACATATTATAATTTGTGGGCGTAAGTCGGACCATTATATCCGAACTTGTAGATTCCATGAGAAAGACTTTGTAGTTTGCGTTTTGTGAAATTTTAGGATGGAATTAGGCAAAAATGAGATCACGGTTATTTCCGAAAGGGTCGAAATAGGTGGGATATATTTTTTGAGACTAAAATGAACTTCTGAAAAAATTATGGGCCAATTTGAAATGTTTAACAAGTATAGGGGCCAATCTGTAATTTGTGGAATTACAGGGAACAAACTGGAAGGTTTTGAAACATAGGGACCTTTCTGAAACTTTTCAGAAGTATAAGGACCAAAATTGTAACTTTCAGAAAAAAACTGGGACCAAAACGGAGTTTTATAGAATTAGAGGGACCTGTTTGCAACTTTCTGGAATTTCAGGGGGGCCAAAATGCAGTTTTCTGAAACTTACTACAGTGTCGCTACATTATCGTCTTCTCCGATCGTCTTCTCCGGCGAGTTTTCCGGCGAACTGGTTTTTTTGGCCACTATTCCGGCAAACCTTTGACCGGACTTTTGGAGGTCTTCCGGTGGTCGAAAAATTCCAAAAAAAATATTTCCGGAATTGTGGGAACGAGTACTTTACAATGGTGTGCCCAGAAATCGATTTTGAGTGAAAACAATTTCGACCAAAAAACGATCGGTACCGAAACGAGACTCTGATACCACTTGTTGGGATTGGAAAATTCTTCTATTCAACACTAGAACAGAATTACAATAGGAGGAGCAACTCTCACACTCGACTATTACAAAAAACCAACCCTCTATCTAACACTTACACTCTAAGTGTTATGCTCACTAACTCTATGTGTTTGTGATGTTTGGGATGTCTAAGAACTGAAACTTAAGCCTCTATTTATAGCTAAACTAGCCACTAAATCTATAGTATATGAACACATTGAATTCTTGGAAGAGAAGATCAAATTTGCCACCTTAAGCTTTGTCAACAATGGTGGCTTCTAGAATAGAGGCTGGAAATCAACAGTATCTACGATTTCGAGTTCTGATAGTGACTGATGTATGAGATGGTTTCGAGGGTTGAGATTGTGGCTGATGGAAGCGACAAAGATTAGGAGGCTGCGTTGATGGAGAAGGTAGGTATACTCTTCAATCGACAGGAATAAGAAAGTTCTTACTGAGCGATGGCGGTAGTTGTATCGTATATTCAACCGACGGATGATATGGTTTCAACGGTACCGACAGTGTTAATGAAGGTGACGAAGCAGTGGAAGGAGTCGGCGTTGTTGATGGTGACGATAATCACAAACCATAGATTTAAAAAATCAATTATTAAACCGTTCAATTCAAAATCCAAATGAATCTAGGAGACTCGATTTACGTACCTTTGTTAGGGTGTTTTGTTCTTTATCTTCACCAGCCGACCAGGAGCTCTAGGTTTATTGTAAACCTACAACTTATTAAAGAATCAATAAGACGAAAAAAAAAACAAAATCCCAAAACTATGTGTTAGGAACGTAGAAATCGAAAAAAACCCATCAAAATGCAGGTATGGTGGTGGGAAGGGTGGGGGTAAATGTCGCGGTGGTAAATCGAGAACAAATCGGTGGTGGTACGTCTATAAAGCCATCTACGAACCATGAAGCAGACGAAAATCAATATCAAAAAAGAGAGAATAGAGCAGAAGGTTTATAAAGAAGAGGTTCAAATTTTGAATTTCAAATTAGGTCACGGGATCGACGGTGAGAGTGCGAGATTGGGGCTGATATCCTCCAATCACGGTCAAGGTCAATGTATTTAACTGATTTGACCGGAATTGTTTAACCAAAAATAAAGTGATAGAAGATTACTTGATTCTACACTATGCATAATTAATTGGATCTCTTAATTTTAAGAGTTTCTATTTTTAGAAATCATTTTTCCTTTTTAAAGTAGTGTATATATATATATATATATATATATATATATATATATATATATATATATATATATATATATATATATATATATATATATATATATATATATATATATATATATATATATATATATATATATATATATATATATATATATATATATATATATATATATATATATATATATATATATATATATAGCTGTAGGTTCATATGTGGAGGCTAAATATTGTGTGAGTGATTATGGGCCAATCAACATTTAGGGGTAAATTAGTCATTTATATAATATAATTATAATTTATATGATTTAATTAATTGACTTACCCAAATTAAAATGCTATAATTAAAGAATGTAACCTCTTTCTCTCTCTCTCCTCTCTCTCTCTCTCTCTCTCTCTCTCTCTCTCTCTCTTCTATTTATGCGGATGCCCGATATAACCTAAGCAGCCATCAGCATCTTGTCTTCTCGTCTAGAATATGAAGCCCTAATCCGATGTTGCTACCTTCTCCAACCTCGCATAGTGTCTCCACCGCCACTGCCACCAGATCGTGATCGAACAAAACAGAGCGGCCACCACACCTCCGCTGTCTCTCTTCCCGTTGCTCTCATACCCAACCCCGCCTACCCCGACTTCCCCTATCACCGTCGATGGGTCTGAAATTTTCGACCGCCAAAGCCGACCATTGTTCCCATATCCCGTCCGGTACCTGCTGTGAACGGTCGTTGTTGATCGTGGCTACTCCAATTTCGTTCCACACACACGTTGCGGTGCCTCTTGTTGCAACAATTGAAGGAATTCACGCCACCACATTTGAAATTGAAACTGAAGAAAGAACATGAAGGACCATCTGCATTTGAAAATTTTGAATCGAACATAAGGTCACAGGGGACATATCAGGTAACAA